>JARVLU010000600.1:20242291-20269832 GCA_031762415.1 Simpsonichthys santanae
CCCCCCCCCACGGGTGCTGCTGATTTCCCCCTAAGCATTTTGTTTCATAAAATGAACATGGAGTATTTTTAAAATGTATCCAACATATTCTTGAAAGTCAGGGTTTTCATCTGTACAATACTCTAAATCAAAAAAATCAGTAACAAGAGCAAAGTTTAGCTTTTAGCCACAAATGTCAAATGTTGCATATCAGTTGAGACAAATGAAATACAGTTTGAGTAATGAGGAGTTATTTATTCTGTCAACATATTTGTACTCTTTGCACCAACAGTGGCTGCAAACATTACCCTGCTGCATATCTGCCGAGTCTCTCAGGAGCTGGTTCAGACTTAATGTCTGACTGCTGGGCATCAGATGAGGCTGTACAGTATTTCAACCACCTTTAGAAAAATAAATAAATAAATAAATAATAAAGTAGTTTACTTAAATCAGGGGTGTCCAAGCATTTTCATATGTGGGCCAAAACTATCCAGATGAAGGACTCATGGGCCACAAAAATATGCATTTAACTCTCAACATGAACAGTAGAGAAAGGACCAAAGTTTACTCATTTTGGTGGAGAAAGAGTTTTAAATGTTTGTAGATTCAAAACACTAAAAGCCTCATAAACACTAAGCTTATATGTTTTATTAAAATATTTGACTTGTTGGGTCTATGTTTGTTGTTTTCTTGTGTTTGTAAAGTTTATTTTAATCTGTTCTTAGCAACAAAAAAAAAGTAATTTGAGTAAGTGTCCTTTTAAAAGGGGGTCAATCAGCCTTTTGGACCATGGACGGCCCAAAAGGCTGATGGAAGTTCTGAAAAATCATCCAGCTGTCAGTCACTACAACAGATTCATAGAAGGTTTGATAAAGTTGATCAACTCGTATACAGATGATACCACGTTATATTGATTAAAAAATGTCCTGTTTTTCTTGATTATTTTATCAACCAATAGTTAGACAAGTTTTATGAATCATTATCCTAAAGTCTCCTTTCTGGTAGAAACCAGTAACGGTCTTTTGTATTTTGCTTATTACTGCTCATTTTGAGAAGATTGTTTTTCATCTGTTTTGCTGTTAAACTTAAACATTTTATAAAAAGGGATTATCAGTGAATCTGCAGAAAGTCTGCATCGACCTCAAGCCTGCTGGATAAAATGATACCTTTCTTAAACTGCAGCTGTGGGCTGCACAAAATCACTGCAAGGGCCGCAAATGGCCCTCGGGCCACACTTTGGACACCCCTGACTTAGATCATTAGATGGTCAGCATGGTATAGTTTTCATTCCTTTCAAGAGAGTTTTTCCACACCTATGCACCTTACATAATACACCTTCCCAAAGACAAATGGCGCGCTGCAAATGAATCAAGTCATGTCAGAAACACTTTCTAGATTCAGGCTGTCATTGGAAGAGTGTCCACCCAAAACTAACAAGTAAAAATGGACAGAAATAAAGTACTAAGAAGGCATTAAGTGTGTCGCTGCCAGGCAGACAGCGGCAGGGATTTGCTCATTCCTGTGGCCTGGCACTCCACGCACAGTCGGGATATTCACAGACCCTCAGCCACCATTCATGTAGCAGCACGATCCAGAGATTACCGCACTGTTTCAGCTGTCCTGCCAAGTACCACACAAACTGCTTACAGCATGTGGAAAGCATGCACCACAGTAAAGGAAGTGACCATGTGGCAGACTTGAAAGATGCTCTCAACAACTTCATTGTGCTGAGCTGGAGTGGAAGTTTTAAACACGTATCCACAGGACAAACAGCACAAATTAGAAAGCTTTAACGAGAGCTGTATTTCATTAGATGCTCTACAAGTATTCCTCGCACACCTGGTGTCTTTTATCTCGCAGCCTCCGGTCCACTTTAAAATTGAAATGCTTTCCAAGCTGAAGAAAAAAGAAGTTAATTTCAACAACAGCCAGTTGTACACAGACATAGTTCTTTTAAAGTCCACCTTGTATGAGACTGTTTGATCATAATTAGGAAATGATTCTCAATCAGCAAAGCAACCTGCAAGTGTACTCTTTCAGGTTAATCCATCATAAGTGCAACAGTTAAGTTTAAGCTCTTTGCACCAGCTCCTACCATCTGTGACCTTTTCTTGAGGCTTTAAAGTGTTCTCTTGCAATTACAAGCAGCAAACTTCTGCACCGCAGGAAAGAAAAAAACGGGGTGGGGTGGGGGGGAGGCTCAAGCTTCATTAAAGGGCAGTCATGGTTAATTTTCAGACTTTCAACACTCACTGCCTCTTTGTTCCACTAAGACTAGTTATAAAGTGATGGCTTTGACCTTGTCCACAGTAGTGAGGAGTGTTTTTAGCACTTGTTTTATTATCGCAGCATGTATAAGAGCAATGTGAAAGGACAGAGCATCATTTAACTGTATGACCTGTTCAGTTGTGAAAGGCTTTCCTTGCTTGACAAGACATTTTGTGTATCTGTCATTATTTAGGGTGTATGCAGATAAAACTAACCAAAATACAAGGGGTATCAACAAGAGAGAGTTGGGGCTTATACATTTGCTGTCCTGCCTCCACTGGCACCTCTGTCTGTTAGACAAACATCTCCAACCAGGGCATACATTTAATGAAACTCATAGAATACAATCATTAAAGTTGCACCTACAGTTGATTAACGCTTGGAATTTACACAGTTCAAGATGGCTGCCGCAGCTCATCAACTTAAACCAATCAGCTACTTAGACTACAAGCATGTCTTGAAGACATAAAAACCTGGATGACCCTAAATTTTCTGCTTTTGAATATAGACAAGACTGAGGTTTTGGTTTTTGGACCTGAGCATCTTAGGAATAAATTTAGCAGTATTGCTCCCTCTTTGGATGACATTAATCTGGCCTCCGCCTCTGTTAAAAGTCTTGGTGTTATTTGTGATCAGGACGTGTCTTTTATCCCCCACATTAAAACTGTTACTAGAACCGTCTTCTTCTACCTGTGTAATATCACTAAAATTAGAAACATCTTATCTAAAAATGATGCAGAAAAACTGGTTTGTGCATTTGTCACGTCTAGACTGGACTATTGCAATGGTTTATTATCTGGGTGTCCAAAAGCTTCATTAAAAAAGTCTTCACTTGATCCAAAATGCTGCTGCCAGAGTCTTAACTGGAGTTAGTGGGAGAGATCACATCTCTCCACTTTTAGCTTCTCTCCACTGGCTCCCTGTCAAATCCAAAATTGAATTCAAAATCTTACTTCTAACCTACAAAGCTCTCAACAACCTAGCTTCATTTTATATTACAGAACTTATTGTTCCATATTTTCCTAACAGAACACTTTGCTCTCAGACTGCAGGTTTACTTGTGTTTTCTAGAGTTTCTAAAAGCAGAATGGGAGGAAGATCTTTCAGTTTTCAGGCTCCTCTCTTGTGGAACCAACTTCCAGTTTCTGTCCATAGGCTAACACATTGTGCAGTTTTAACTTTCCTTTTTATAAATCCTTTAGTTAGGGTTGACTTGAGGACAAATTCACCTCGTATCTTAAAATAAATTGCTAAAATTGAGTCATTTTCATTGATATCTTATGTGATTTTCGACCTGCCATTGTGTATCCGTTACTCTCAAACACAGCCGATCGAAGCAGATGGCCACTTGTCCTGAGCCTGGGTCTGCTGGAGCTTTCTTCCTCATGAGGGAGTTTTTCCTTTCCACAGTCGCCTTTAAGCTTGCTCAAGATGAGAGTCTGCAATGAAGCTAAACTCAAAGCAGTCTGCTCCTCAGATAAATAGTGTTATTAACTTATTTAAATATATATAAATATTTTTGTTCAGTGTCCTGAGATGATTCTGTTGTGACTTGGTGCTATATTGAAACAGAATTGAATTAAATATCACTGCTCCTCTTTGTTCATGTTGTCATCAAACTACTCAGATATCAAACAAGTGGAGTCGTGGTATCTATGGGAAAAAAAATAACTCTGTCCAATGATCCAACCTCACAATCTACAGATTATTTTCTTAATATTTACAAATCAGTGCTCCACAAAGTGATCTATTTTTAACCATCTGAAGCCTTCACACACATCCTCAAACACCACAGGTGTAGTATTTGTGATTAGACGTTGGAATGGAAATGCAGATTTGGTCAATAGGTGCTGAATTTCATGCAGAAGCTCAGTTCAATGTGCTGAACTTCTTGACTCAGGCATTTGTCTTTGGTAAAAATTTCTTGAGTTATTTTTTTTACTTAGAAGAAAGCGCTGGTATTCAGTCTGACGGAGTGGAGAACGTTTTTGTTTACAACGAGTCACAAGTGTAGCTAAACAGCGAATAGATTTATCACAAGCTTATTGAAATTCATATGCAACATGGAATTTAAATCTATAAACATATTTCCTGTGAATGAATTTATATCTAATGCAAAGATGTGTGCAGCTCTGCCTTAAAGCTTGTGTTTGAGCCAGTTTGTCAAAGTGTACTTTACTGTCTGAAATGATTTGTGTGTGGGTGTGCATATAATAAATGATGAAATGTTTTCTACCTGGCTAGTGAGAGCTTTAAATGGACAATTTGGATTTTTTTTAAAGTGGGATTTTATGTTAAGGTAACAGACAATTAACAGCTTACCTGTTGTAGATAGCTCTTTGATGGAATATAATTTAATTTTGGCTGGATTGACAAGTTAATGGTTAGACTGAGTTGGAACGAGACCAAAGTGGGTTAAACAATCCAGTTGCAAATATTTCCTAGCAGTTCATATAAACATAGATTTATAAACTTTATTACCTTTGTCAATTTTGCAATATTTCTCAGAGAAATGTTACAATAGTCCTTAATGGAAATTGCCAAGTCTGCACCAAAATTGCTACAACTAGCTGTTCTTGCAAATGTTTTATAGAAATCTATGCAGAGAACCATGCAAAAGTAGCCATTTTATAAAACAATGTTCACGTAAAGAGCTCTTTTTTTTAGATATTGATCATTTTAAATGGCTGTTATACTTCTGTATGTGCATGTTCAAAAACAGCATTGCTTTTAATATGACATGTTACTAAAATGGTTACAAATGAAATGAAAAAAAAAAATCTACATTTTTCAACACAGAACGTTTTGCTGCTGCAAACGTTTTAGGGTGTCTTTATATTAGCTGGCTCTAAAATGTAACGGGTTTGAAGCATTGTAAAGAGATAAATCTCTCTTTCTGTTCTTGCACCTTCCCTGCCCAGTCAGCCGCCACACTCCCTCGGTACTCAGGCCATGTCTAGCCTTGTTCTTAATGTGGATTTGCACCATTACTCTCCCCCATTATCTAATAAGCTAGTCTAGCTTGTGGAAATAAGCAATAAGGCTGCATAGGTGCAGTCCTTTTGCCGTTCAGTCCTGCCACGCTGGGAAGCAGCCGGAGCGAGTCCACTACGAACGCTGCTGGGCCGTGACTCCAACGCGCTTTCAGATCTCACTAGACTCCCTATTTCCAGTTGCTTGTTGCGTTCTGCCATGTTTTAGCACGCTGAAGCACGTATTGCGCATACATCCATGTGCATTCTGACAGCCGACGAGTCCAGGATGAAGGGGAAATGAGACCAAGTCCCTTAGTCAGCAGTAAGTCCAACGGGCTCTTCAGTGTGTGAATCAAATTCAAACATCTATTCCAGATATTTATCTTTCAGTGACTGTTTTATCCCAGTTTGTGTCATGGTCAGCTCTTAGGATTATTAATTAATTTGCCCCTACATTTTAAAAGAAGAAGTCATTTAATAGTTTGCCAATTTGATTTTTCTATATTAGTTATTTTTGTTGTTGGGAATTTCTTTTCCCCCATATCATCAAGGTTCATGCTCCATAATCCAGATTAAAAAAAAAAAAAATCCAGCAATGTTCAGTTAGAATCTGGACAGTTTCTTTTTTTTTATTTTTTTTTTTTTATTTAATTTGTTTTTATTTATTTATTTTTGAGAGAGAGAGAGACGTTTCGCCCTTCATCCGAAGGGTTTCATCAGCCTGAGTCACAAACAAACTGTTTTCCCCATCCAGCAGTACACTCCTATAGTGGACCAACCAGTTTGCTGATGATAAAGTGATTTCTGGGCCGTCCTCTCCCCCATCGACTCCTCCCAGGCAGCCACAGCAACACCAAGGTTCATGTTCAATAATCCAGGTAAAAAATTGTTGAACATTGTTGGATTTTTTTTTTTAACCTGGATTATTGAGGATGAACCTTGATGTCTTGAACCACTTTAGCTTTGGCTGCCTGGGAGGAGTCAATGGGGGAGAGGACGGCCCCCAGAAAGCATCTTATCACCAGCAAACTGGTTGGTCCACTATAGGAGTGTACTGCTCAGTGGGGAAAACAGTTTGTTTGCGACTCAGACTGAGAAGCCCTTTGGCTAAAGGGCGAAATGTCTCACCAAAAAAATTAAACTATCCAGATGACCTGATTGAACATTGTTGTTTTTGTGTGTGTGTTTGTTTCATTTCAATGTGCCTTTTTATCATTTCTAACCTTTGGCAAGTTGTCCGGATGATGCAGAGTTTAGGAAGCATGCACCTTCTCTCCTCTTGTAGTTTTCTAGTTACGTAACATTTCCAACAGCCTTCTAATCAGCACAGCCAAGCATTGAGGCACCGAAATCCTCTTTACTGGCATTCATAATCAGATAAGAAAACCTCCTAGATTATAGGTGGCAAGAGTTCTTATGGTCCCTGCATTGAAGCAGTATTTATCATGTGGATGTTCCAGGACACCCAAACCCAGTCCCTCATATACAATGATCATAATTTTCTATCTAACACTCACTTGCATGATGGTTTTGATTATAACTTGAGATTTGGTTCAGTTGTGTTTGAAATTCTGTAATCACACCATCAATAGGCTCTCAGTCTTCTCGTGCCCCTTTTACCTGGTTTAAAGCATTTGTTACTGGAGCATGTACAAGGTGTTTGATACAAAAACTGCTTAAAAACATGAACATTTTTAGAAGAACAACCATCTACCACAGCTGATAAAACTCTTTTCTCCCTTCTTAGTTTCAATACCGATGCTAAAATTCAAATGAATTGTACGTTGCAATAAGCTTAATTGTAATAGCCTGTAAGAGAAATAATCCAGGTCTACAAGGACTATATCTGTTAAGGAGAATCAATAAGAAAAAAGGGACATTTCAGAAATTTTTAATGTTGTTTTATTGTGAGGTTTTATGAACAGGTTGAGAATTATACATTATTGTCTTATCTGTTGTAGCTAGCTCTTTGAACAACCCCAGTTTGCAAAATCAGAGTTGAACTCTGACCTTGCTGACAAACTGGTGTGTAGTCAATTTGACAATACCAAAGTTAATTGCTGCACTCTAAAAACTACCTCGTGGTCCCCAAGATTTATTTATTTATTTATTTATTTGTCAGGGACTACGTGCAGATTTTTTTCTTAACTCAAACTGAGTAAAGGTGCTCTGTGCCAGATTATCGTACAGTAGTCCCTTATTTATCGCAGGGGATCCTTACCCTGAAGCCCCGCGATAAGTACAAAACCACCTAGGAATAGTAGTACAAGTAGTAGTTTATTTTAGTATATGTACATATATACAAACAAAAAATATATATATGGTGGTTTAAATCCTTCCCACACTCTTGCAATATTCTAAACAATGTTTCTAAACTATAACACTAAAAAAAAAAAGGCACAGAATGTCATGATTTCAGATCCCTGCTGCCACAGCTGCACTCTTGGCCATGCCCACTTCTCCCCTGCAGAACAGAGATGGACAGAGGAGGAGGGAAAAGGGAGGAGGAGCTGCATGAGAAAGTTTCTCCTGCAGTGTGGGCTGCACACAGGTGCAGCAGGTGCTAAATAATTTCAAATAATTCATTTTAAATAAAAAAAATTCCATGACGATCGTGTGGCTCAGCCATCAATCAGCCAATTGTGTGTCATATTCAATCTTTATTTTGAAAAACCGTGATAAAGCGAGTCCGCGGAAAACGATCAGCCAAATAGCGAGGGACCACTGTATATCTATCAGCTCATTTCCATCTGCAGTCCCTGTGGCAGGCAAGGGAAGATATTGAATAAATCAAATTAACAATACACATTCAAAACAAGTACAAAGAAAACATTACAACATCTATTTGCACAAAATATTAATTAACACATTAGCAACACAAAGTATTCATAACATTTCATCTGACAGCTGTTTTACAAACTTTTAAGCGACTGTCAATTTGAATTACGTGGATATTCTTGGCTGAAATACAATCATCTTGACAGAAGTGCTACAGCTAGCTGCTGCTGTTCTATCTGCTTGCAAAAAACTAGCCATATGTAAACAAATGCAATGTCAAATTGATGGCAATGAAGTTTATTAAATATGTTTGAGTTTGGACTTAGAGAGCAATAATATATGTTTCCCTGCTCAAACTAGCTGTTAGCTTGGAATTAAGCGAATTTAGTTTGTTTTTATACCGTAAGTGATTGTTTTTGATGTTGGCTAGTGTTTGTACAGTAACAGAAACACACAACAGGTTTGTTGAATCATCAGTTTCTCACAATCTCAAATTCCAAATGCGTTGAAAATTGTTATCATGCCTGAGAAGCTAATCCTCATTTTGAGTCATTCGGAACTGAAAACCTAAACTGTTTCTCGTCAAAATAAACGAGTTTACAAAAGCAGATTTAAAGGGCATATATGATTAAAGTCAAATATTAAGTTATAAATGCAGAAGATTTTGCTTTTGCAAATGCAGTCCACTGTTCGGGCCGTGCTTTTCGTTTCCTTTGCCCTTAGAACCGCACTGCTCCACGCTGTCTTTCATTTTGATTACCAGCTGGATCTTGCAGAGGAATTAAAGTCAGCGTGCAGCTCAGTGACCCTGATGTCCCAAAGGAGCTCTCTGGGTTGTTTGAAGGCTTATTGTACTTTACCAAACCCATAGTGATTCATGGATAGCGACGTCGTTAAACCAAACTCATGAAGCACAGCTAACTTTAAATATGTTATTTTCACCATTAAAGCAGTGGAAAGGTGAAGCAATAACAGGTGTGCTACAAGTCTAAACGACATGGGCAATACAAGCTAGGGCTAATGAGGAGCCAGATGGTGTTACAGGCCCGACGGCTGTGGTCTCATAAATAAATGCACCTGATATTCCCAGAGCAATTCCACAGAGCTGTTTTCAGTTTGAGTCTTTTATTGTTGCAATTACAATTATAGATAATGCTTAAGCATCATTAACCTGTCCTATTGTTCTTTCTGAAATCAATGTGAGTTTATAGGAAGATGTAGCCTAAAATATCCCTGAAGCCATGTAACTTTTTAAATGTATTTTTAAAATGGTCACAAAAACCGCACAAGAAAGACAACCTTGTAGGTTTATTCTGAGGGCAAGAATCTCAAAACAGTTATATAGAAAGTAAGTCTGATTATTGCTCATCTGAAAAGGTGTGCAGAGGAACCAGAAACCCAAATTAGAACGTTCCTGGAGAAGCTTTGACGGGGACTGCCACGCAGCAGCCATTTTAAAATGTTGATTCGACAGCAGTTTTAGATTTGAATTCAGAATGTGTTGTGCATTGCTGTCAAGTACCACCACATCAAATTTCAGCTCAATATATTTGAAAATAGCCGAGTTATCATATTTTTCCCTTTTAGCTAAGGTGGCCATCTTGTATTTTTAATTTACATTAGGAATGTTGCTCTCAGCTATGACCATACCACATCAATATCTCAAGAATGACTGAGTTATAGTCAGTTCTGTTTTTTTTCTGAGGTAGCTGTGGTAGCCATCTTGAACCAAAATGGCTCCAAAAGTTAATCAGTGTTTTGTTCAGAGACCTCTGAACTCTAGGTCATGTGACCCGACTGCGGCAAGTTGGAAGTTGTAAAGAGTTCTGTCAGTGTTTTTCAATGAGTAAAATGGAGGCTTTGTTAGCAAATTACATCGCCATAGTAACTAAGTAAAAGTAATAGCACACATCACGGTGCCGAGCTGGTCGTTTTGACATCAACTTTGTGGGAGTACAGATTGGGGTTTGAGCTACATTAAAGTTGATGAAAGAGTAAGGTTTAAAGTTGAGAAACCATTTGTTAGGTGGATAATAATAGGTGCTGCCTTATACTAGTTAATCCCCAACTATGAAATGGATCCAAGATACCCAAAAGGAATTAACAATATAAACAAGAGCAATACGCATGAAACGTGAAGAAAGTCCATCACAGAGACCAAACTAGAAAGTTCCTGGAGAAACTTTGATGGGGACTGCCACTCTGCTGCCAATTATTATTTTTTTATTTGAGAGTACTGTGTGTTGGGGTTCACGCTCAGCTACAATTATACCAAATCTCAGCACAATATGGCAAAAAAAAAGAAGAAAAATATCAATGCGTTATAGTTATTTTTTTCCATTTAGCTAAGGTGGCCATCTTGGATTTTTGATTTGGATTCAATACGTGACGGGGAACGTCCTCAGCTATAACCTCACCAATTTTCAGCTCGATAAGTGTAAAAATAGCTGAGTTAAAGTCATTCAAATTTGTGACAAGCGTTTCGTCTGGCATTTTGTATGGGAAAAATGGCATATTTGTTTGCAAATTACGTCTCCATGGTAACTCGAAACGCCTGTAAAAGTAATAGCACACATCACGGTGCCAAGCCGGTCATTTTGATGTAAGATTTGTCGGGGTACACATTGAGGTTCGTGCCACATTAAAGTTCACGCAAGAGTAAAATATAAAGTTAAGAAACACTTTGTTTGGTGGATAATAAATAGGTGCTGCGTTAGACTAGACAGTCCCCAATTCATGGTGAAATTTATTTTTGCTTTAGCTGCTTGATGTAATAAATCATTACTTTATTTCCTGTGTGCCATTTGATGTGACTCTTTAAGACTTAGAGTTGCAGCAGAGTTTCAGAACTTGTCACTAGAAACAGTCAACGTGGTCTGACAGAAACACACGAGACGAATTAAGCGCAACTTCTGCAGGCGAAGTTTGTCACTTTCTGTCGCACTGACACAGCTCCACACTGTAATGTGGTGTTAAGGTGTGCTAATTTGTGTAATTCTCTTATCATGTACCCTGTTTGCTAAAGCAACACAACCTAACCCGACATTTCACAGGATATGCGTAGCTACTAATATTGATTTTGGTAATATGAACAGAACAAAGCCTTTCTCGTGGTCACTTTAACAAGGATTGTTTTTATTGTTTGCCATTATCTCATTTATATACAGTATTTAATTTGTACAATGTTCCACCAGGAAAAAAAAGACAATTAGATAAAATTGGCCAAAAGCCCCAGATCTGTATGTCTACCCTCAGAACGAGATATACTGTAAATCTCAATGGAGGGTAGAGGGGGCTGTGTGGGCCAGTAGCCACACTGGCTGGTGCTGCCAGTATGAGTGACACCCAGGGGTAAGAAGCTAATGTGTTCCTTCCTCCTCCTGACCTCCTCGTCTTCTCGCCGACCCCACAATCACCTCTGGGGGACATTTGTTCAACTTGAGTGCTGGCGTTTTCTTCATCCCAGAAGGCACTGGGAATTGGCTGGAGAGAGGACAGGGGTGTGTGAGGGAGTCTTCACTCTGAGCTTGATGAACACCAGGTCTCCATTATGTGCTTCAGTGACCCCCCCCCCCCCCCTCACAGTCTCAGCCTGCGACCGAGCCTTCTATATCTATACCGATAAACGGATTATACGCAGTCAGCAGTGCACGTTTGCATACTCAGAAGATGCGAGCACATCTTTATCTGAAAACGCCCAAATGCTGCTGAGTTTGCTTTTCATGAATGCCACAATGCTACTGGTGTCATGTAGTTTTCTCCTCCGCCCGCTCTCCGCCTCGTCTTTTTTTCATAGTCTTCACCTCCTCTAGGTTTTCCCTCTCGCAGCTGCTGCTTTTTTTACCTTTTATATTTTATCACCACCACAACTCTCCATTTCAACTCGCGCCCCTTTTACCTTTGCTGCCTTTTTGTTTTTTTTTTCAGACTTATTTTCTGTCTTTAAAATTTTGAAGAATGAAAACTAATTTATGGTGGCATTTGCTGCTCAATCTTGAGGGCCCTGACAGAGAAGTTCATTGGTATTCATTGTGGTGTTTTTACATTTGGCTCTTTATCAGTCAACGTCTGTGATTGATCACAGAGGGCCGAGAAGTGTTTCCTGGCCACTTTCCTGCAGAGCTGCAACACAGAGGTGGCCTGAAGCTTGTGGATAAAACACCTATCTTAATTTTATATGTGATAAATGTGTAAAAATATAGATATTTTTGAAATATAACAGATTAATGTGAAAAATATATACATAAAACAATTAGGATGTAATATTTATAATTGAAGAGTAAGCATTTTTTAAGGAATTTATGTTGCCCACAGCCCTTCATGCCAGAGTTTTAGATTAAGATCATTTTATAATGAGAAGGGACAAAGTTATAGTTGTTAAGGTCAAACCTTGTAAATATGTTGTGTACAATGGGATCATGTTAAGTATATCCTTAGACGTATTAGCACTTACTGTAGAATATTATTGAGGCTGAGTCTCAGCTGCCATCACATCAAGCTTTATCTCAATAGCTGCAAATATGACAGAGTTATAGGCATTTCTGTGTTTGCTAAGGTCGATTAATTCGGCCATCTTGAATTGGAGTGTCTCTGAAAATTAAAGAGTTCTACGTGTACATTAAATTATTAATTTCACAAAGTTTGACTAATATATATCCATTGGTTCAAAATATATATTTGCCAACAGACAAACTGAGTTAACGCCAAAAGATTTGCAACAATATTCCACAAAGGAATAAGTAAATTCATTAATATAACTATTTAAAAAAAATATTTAAGAACACTTGAACATAGATTTGACATGTCTGAAAGGACATTTTCAGATGTTTTCATATACAGTATTTAAAAATAATTGTGCGTAATGAGTTTACTTCCTTCTTTCTTTAGAAACAGTGTGTTTGTATGGTTTCTGTGGCATCTTGTGTGTGTGCTGTAATGACACGTTGACACTCGGGGAGTATTTCCTCCTTGTACAGGCTATGTGAGCTACAGAGCAGCTGGTCCCTCAGCCCCCACAACCCCTAATGCAAAGCTAATGGAAAAAAAAATTTCTACATTAACCAGCATGCTTTAAATTTGAAAAATTTCAAAGTTTACCTCAAATTGTGAACCAGTGGACTGATTTTCCAAAGTCCAGTAAAGTGTCTTTGGCAATGTGCTTTTTGTGTCACTCACATTGACTCTGTTTGGCCACATTTGAGTTTTTATCTGCAGAGCAGCAGCGTTTTTAGTGCGTTCGTGCAGCCATCTTTAAAAACAATTACTACAATAAGCTTCATTTGCTGAAAATTAGTCTGAAAAACACAATCATGTCAATCACAAGGTCAATCAGCTGCACAACGGGTGCTTCATTTGATAAATTGGACACAAACAATCTTTTTATTTTCTTAATGAAGGAGGCTCTGAGGATAAATAAAATATATTTTAGCAAGGGGGTTCTATTTTGGACAACATGTTTGTAATCTAAGATGTACCAGATTTTTATTTCCATTTTTAGTGTTTCTGTTGGACGCTATTTATTAATTAAATGTTTTTTCTGCTTTGTTTTCACTCCTTTGTGTCGTTACTCATTATGCTGCTAGCGTCACTGTGGGCAGAGCTGCTAGCCATTTGCCTTTTCTGAGCCCCCCAGGAAGTGACAGAGATAATTATTATATCTACTGCTTCTTGGTGAGGGATGTGGGCATCCTGCTATGAATCGTCACGGCTGTCTTCAGTAACTCTACCCAGTCAAAGCAGTAGTTTAGATCTTTTGAAGTGAGATTTTGCTGAAAAACTTATGAACAATTAATATCTTACCTGTTGTAGATGGCTCTTTGAACTGCATTAACATGAGGATTATGTGTTTATTCTGATCAGATCACAGAGCTAATGGCAAGTTTGATTTTAGACTACAATGGATTGCTGCCATTTTCAACAATGCTGCCTCTTTAGTTTTGTAAAGTACCAAGCAAACATAACTCTAAAAATATTTATATCACTTCCTGTTTTGCGTTATAAAGTTATATACAGTATTTGAACTGATGTGGTCTTGTTATCTGGAGGCTGCAGGTTGTAAGCCAGGTTGCAACAGGAAGGGCATTCGGCATAAAACAATTGCCAGATCTTTTGTGCCAGTATGGCAACCACTGAAGAAGGGAGTAGCCAAAAGAAAAACAACAACAACAAAGTTGTGTACATCAAATTATATGCATATAACTGCAGTAGTTAACTATATCACTTCCAGCATTGGACACTTTCAGCAGGACCATCATGTAAATGCAAAACTGACAGCAATCCATTTTCGATTATCCGTTAGTTCGTCAATTCTGTGAGATATAAATGTTCTTTTAAACGAGTGTCATTTAAAGATATATGTACAAGTATGATAATTGTTCATAACTTTTTTCAGACAACCTCAATTCAAAAGGTCCCTCCAAACCTGGGGTTATGCTAGCAGTTAAATTTTTAAAAAGCCAGAAATACTATGACTTGATTTACTTTTTTAAATCATACCTTTATTATCAACAATCATTGACACTTTGAGAGGTTGTCACACTCAAAGTATGTCTTGAGGATCACTCGTAGTTACTACCACAAAAAATTGTATCTCAATATCTATAAAACTGACAGCGCCATAGACATTTTTGTATTTTTTTAAGGTCAGTGGTGGCCATCTTGAATTAGGTTGACTCGGACGGTTAATTAGTTGTGGATGTACACCCACCGATTAATTTAAGTTTCAATAAAATTTGTTCCGTTGTTTGTGAGAGAATTTGGAAACAGACACGCAAACGCATGCAGACACAGGCAAAAACATTTTTGCCTGCCTTCACCTTTCATTGTCGAGTGCTGCTGTTGTTCAGTGTATTGTTTTGCACTATTAAGTGTTCAGCATATTTCTTAGTTCATGTCTTTTATCCTTAGTACTGTTTCTTGTAAAATTTCTATTTTTTGGTATCGTTGGATGTAACTGGGACCCTGTGTACAAAATTTCAATCCACCTCATGTACCACATGTGATGCAAATGACAATAAAGAACCTTGAACTTGAATTTGAGTGATAAATATCCGCACAATGGGACCTTTTATCTGTTTAGGTGACAAGGAGCATTGATATTGTTCTTTAGCTCACTACTGTGATTGTAATGAGCTTACTGCCAATGGCTGGGAAAGGACCTGACTATCCTGTGGGCAAACAGGGACAAAGACACAAACTCAGACCATGTGACCCGTGGCAATGTAAGGAAGCCGAGCAATGGGCCAAAGGATCAGCGTCGGACACACCTTAAAGGTCACATGGCTTTTTGGTTTGCAGTAATGTTCACGTGCACTTGTGGCTGTAGTCCTCTGGTAAATAATACTAAAGAAGGTTTATGGAGGTGTAGTTTGACATCCAGGCACAAATTTTGTTACTAATATGCTGCCAACCCACAAAGAGTCTGTCTTTCATCACAACAGAATCATGAGAGATTCTGGTCTTTTATGTGCTGACATTTAGTTGAAGCCTCACTAATCGATAGGGCAACCGAGGTATTGACCAGTGTGCTAAAAGGACCACCCATCTCATTTTATTTCAGCTAAGGAGCACCAGTGGCTCATCATGTTCTGCTACTTCAAAATTCTTTAAAGTTGTCAGTATTTTCCATTTCCCATTCTTAGCTAGAGGATATATTTTGGATTCATTTCTACATTTTCTACCTCCTTTTCCCAAACTTGGCATCAGTTACACAAACTTGGGTATTTGTCTGTCTGTAACATATTTTCAACAATTCACAGCTAAGTTTATGTTTTTATCCCTTTCTTGATCATTCCCACAACTTAAGCGGACATCTCTTCCCCCGTCTTACCTTGAGTTTCTTACAGTTGTTCAGGCTTGTGCTGCTGTATAGAAAAAGGAAGCTGTGGGATGTGAAATGGATTGATGACCTCTTTATGTTCTGCAACACTAAATCTGTACATTCATAAACTTTCTCTTGTCTTCTCATAACTTCTAATCTGCTCAAAATACTTTAATAAAACTTCATATATACGTGTGCATCATCGGCGTGGCAAACACTTTATTACTTCTGATCCAAGGTCAAGGTCACAAATCAAGGTCAAATGTTATACAAGGTATTTGCTTGTCTAGGCTATTGCCATCTATTGCTGTATAATAGTTTGTCGGCAGGCGTATAATGTGCTGTACTCTTGTTTGAGCACGTTTTTGACTGACTGTAACAGTAGTCACTAAGCTACCCCAAGCTTTTTCGGTACACAGATTCTCTACACTCATGCTTCCAAACACAGTGTTTGGAAGCATGAACCGATGCCAAACTGATTGCACAAAAGCAACCTTCTGTTTAACAACATAACAGTTGCAGTTGTTGTCATCTACATCTTTGCTATGTGTAGTTACATTTCTAAAGGTGTACACATCCAGATATCCTATTGGATATGCAGCTATGTGGTGCCTTTCACATAGGTTTAACATTGAAACAAAAATAAACATAAGTGCGTGCCCAGCCTCATCTAACACTGCATAACCTACATGCCTCCTGTTGTCAGGAGTCCTTTGGAGTTGTTATAGATGATGAATAAGGGAGGACATTATGCTTGGATGTGCAGCTGCTGAAGGAAAAACTTGTGCCAGGAATGGTTACAAATACCACGGTTGTGGAAAAAGTCCTGAACACTTTGTCTATTTATATTCTGCTTCCAAAGAGTTGTAGGTTTTGACAGTTGCTGTTGCTTTCCAGGTATGAATTGGGTATGTACTATGTAAGTACCAGGTACATACAAGTCATTTAATAATACAGCCCATAGGATGTATATAATACTCTGTAGGATGCAGTATTATGCATCGCTATCCAGGTAAGTGTTGAGTAACTTAACTAAAAGGAACCACAACAAGAGAAAACTGTGAGAGGTAATGATTGAATCAAAAAACAAGTGAAAAAAAACTGCCAATTTCTAAATAAAAGCTTTAAGAAACATCATACAATCATTGTGTAATACGTCTTTGAAAGAGTACAAGAAAGTCTGGCTTCCAGGAACTAAAATACAAAGAAATGAACAGTGGACTTTGTATCTTTGTTCACTACTATATTTATAAGGACAGCAATTCACCTTGAGTCACAGTAACATACAAATATGTGTAAAAATATTTCTTAGGACACAATCCATCCAATCAGAAACAATCCTTTCCCTTTTGATTTTGCCTGTTACTATTGTACATCTCAAGCCTTTCTTCATGGTACAGATGGAGGGTATATAGGATTCTGACAGTCTCACCTTGAATAAATCAGATTTATTTTTATATAAATGATTGCAACACGCATTACTAGAAAAACCTATAAAGGAATACACTTTATACATATTGTAAGTTTTATAAAAGCAATAACACTGAGCCACGAGTTTTTCTTTTTTCTGACACTGAATGTCTTGGACTGTTTAAGTTACTTTCCATTACATTTGCTTCATATGGTGTTCAATTGGCAAACTGTACCCACTGTAGGTCTGAGCTCTACCCACACTTACACTCCTGGTTCTGGCAGCTCCTTCTGGCACAGTCTCAAATAAAGATTTTTGAAGTATACTTCTTTTGTAATAAATCCCTCTTAAGTAGTGTGACAATATCTAAAGGCCACCTGAGACTCCAAAGCATCCTTAGCTTTTGCCTCTTGTTTCCAAGTAATGAGTGAGATGCCTGAAAGTGAATGATACACTTATGTTGATGGATGACTGTTGATACAGGCCAAAGGAGCACATGCCTTTGTCACTATTCCAGTGGTGCACGTCTTGTTCTTTTAAGTGGTACTTTCCTCCATCTTGTTCAGCTTGAATACCTACTTAAACATACATTAGTGCAGCAATTAAAAACTGTCATGCTACAGATAGAAGTCACTTCATCTTAAATACAAAATGCAATATCTTAAAGTAGTTTGCCGGCCTAGTACTTCTTAAAGAAATACATATTGCCCACCACTTATCAGAGTTTTAAACTAAATTTATTTTATGAAAAAAAAAAAAAATTCCCACACTCGTTCTGGTATGAAGTGGACGCGTGCTCTTCCCTGTCCTGTTCTCCTCCTGCTTTTTTGCTCTGTCTGTGAATAGGAGTTCCTATTTTACACATCTTCCAAAATGAAAACTATGGATCTGACCAAATGGACTTTCGACGCAATCGACAAAATCTTTTCAACAAAGTGACAGGGTCCTGGAGAGCCCTCATGTTCTGCTGAGAATCTCAGGAGGACGCAGAAGACATATAAAATCGGATATATGATAACAGGTTTCCTGCTTTTTGGAATCTGCTGGTTCCTGGTCTATCAACATACAAAGAAGACGGCTGCAGCTAATTTGGCCCTCGTTGGGTTGTCTGCCTTGTGAAGGTTTGGTTCGTGCTTCGAGGACTCAAAATCAGCTGATTTACGAGCTAAACCGTAAGATGGAAGTGATTTGTGAGAATTGCAGGCCACCTGCGGCTTTGGGACTCACCAGCATGAAACAAACTTGGAGGGTTTTGTAAGCACAGACCAGTAGATTGCACTCTAATCTGGCCATTTCAGATCTTGAAAGTATAAGTAAGACTCAAGGCTGACAAGAAAAATAGTCTGCCTGAAAAAATTAACAATTGTGGCTTATCTGTATCTGACATCCCCCGGTTGGCCTCGAAAACAGGCCGACATATCAATTTCTCCTGGGAAATGTGTAAATTAAGGAAAAGCTTTGTCTATCGATTAGTTTTGTTTAGCTGTGGTGGCCATTTTGAATGAGTTTGACTCCAAATGTTAATGAGCTGCGATCTCTGGGTTGGACCTATAGTCTCTGTGTGGAGTTTGTATGTTCTCCCCGTGTTTGCGTGGGTTTTACCCAGGTACTCCAGTTTCCTCCCACAGTTCAAAAACATACATGTTAGGTTACCTTCAGACTCAGGCCTCCCTTGCAAAAGAGATCTGTGATCTCAATGGGATTAGCCTGGTTAAATAAAGGTTAATAAAACAATTGTTCATAACGCCACATCAAAAGATCTGAACCATCACATTAACTTAAAAAAACGCAGAGGCTGACATTACATAACATCAGTTTTATCAGGCAGAAAATAAAGGATTTGGATCTTGTTATCCTCTCATTAGCTAATTTCAGCCAGATTAGAGGATCTCATCTAAGCATCCAGCCGCAATATGAATGAATAAAGGCTAACGTGGATTATAAAATGAAGCGTTTAATCATGTAAGACATTTATTCACCCACCCTTGGGTGCACGAGTCATCTCTGTTATCATTTCATCGTGCATTTCTTTTATTTACATGTCGCGTGGCCTTTAATTTTCATTTCCGATAGGGTAATGTGGAATTTATACAGTGGTGACCTTTTGCCATTATAGGAGATGATTGAAAGGACACATTTTATTGAATTAAGACAAATGAAAACAATAAATATTCAGAATGTTTTTTTTTTTTTTTTTTTTTTTTTTTAGGTTCCTGACTCAGCTACTATCATCAAATTTTAGCTTAATATCTATAAAACTTGCTGAGTTCTATCCATTTATTGTACGGCTAATGATGATGACCTGTGGCAACCATATTGAATTTGGTTGAGAAGTGAATCAGCTTAGATGTGCATCCAATGAATCATTTTATTAAAGTTTTATTAAAGTCTCTTGTGTCAGACAAATGCATACAGTAGAAAACGCAGGATTGCTGCTGTGCCATCAGTGGCGGATGATAAAAGTGTTTACCACTTTGGTTTATTCAAACAAAGCACCAGTGTGCTGTTTGTTTTACTGAACGCCACAGAAAACAGCCTGCATATTACGATTTTCCTAATTGAATTGAAAAGCCAGAGTCTGTCTACTTGAAGGGATTAACTGGGGCACAAAGACGTATAAAGTCGGCCTCCTGTCAATCTGACATGCAGACACACCCTCCAACCTGATGTGCTGCTACCCTAATCCCCTCTGACGACACCACAAAGTCTGCGAACAGAAATTGGTCCTGGCGTCAGCTGCGAAATCTCGCCCGTCACTCATCCCACCAGTCACAACCTCGCCATGGTGGAGAATCAATTAAAAATGCTGACATAACGTCTGATTAAGGCTGAACGAGGCCAAAGGCGGGCTCATTAAGTGGTTTTCTGTTTGGCTGATGTGATAAGAAGTTGAAGGAGAGGCTTATTGAGGGAGGGGGCGCTTGGATTGCAGAGGCTCAAAGCTTAATCTGGAGCAATAGGATTCTCTGTTTCATTCAGAACAAAAAAAAATCTATGATGAGACAAATAGTTAAAGCTGCACATAAAGGTGGTTTTACAAAACCTACTGGTTTTGATCACAGTAAATTTATTTATCGCAGGACTCAACCGTGGATCACAAAACACCAAGTTAGAGGAGATGATCTTAAAAATGATATTTTTTAATAAAATAACTTGCAGCCTTTTTTTTTTTTACTGTAGTCGTTCAAACAATTGATATATAAAAGCTAATACAAATTTGAATTTAAGCTTTTTGTGTTAATATGCTCATGTTTGGGGTCATTAGACTTTACATTGTTAATTTTGAGGATCAAATTCTAAAACTAAAGATGGGAAACACTGTTTTAGATCAATATGATCACTGTGATGAACCTATGAGCAACATTTTCTCATACAGTCTTCTTAGGTTATGTATAGAAAGAAAAAAAATGATCAGATTATGGCCCTTTCTATTAAATGTATGGTGCAAAACAACCTGAAATTGTACTTTGCTAATTGCGATAATTTAAGGTCAGTTGGCTGTGGTAGCCATCTTGAAATGGGTTGATTCCAAAACTTGTTTGTGTAAATCCAATGATTACCAGTACTTCCTGCAAGTAAAATTTGTCCAGTAGTTCATAAGATGTTTTAAGACAGATGCACGCCACACACAGGCACATTATTGAAAAAAGATAAAGAAAGGATAAAAGTGCAGAAGAATTATAGCAGTTGTGACTCCAGTGAGTAGCAAGCAAAACCAGTGTTTCAGTACTTTGGGGTTTTACATATACATCACAATATCTTTACTTCTTCAATATCATTAAGATAAACTTAAAATGCACGAGTGGTGATTCAAATCCACACTTCTAATAACTTGTTTGTTTTTTTTTTGCATTCAAAATGGAGAAAATCTAAAAGAAATAAATCAAACTTTTTATTTTCTACCAGGCAGCTGCTCTCAAACTTTTATGGTCTTCAATTTGAGGCTTAGATTTAAGACCTTTGGCTTCCCTCAGGGCTGTGTGTTGAGCCCCCTCCTGTTCACTATGTGCACATATGACTGCTGTTTAAAACACCATATTGTTTTACATTATTAGAGTTTAGAGTATATCTTAGATATTTTAGCTTATCGTTTAGTGCTTGTTTAGCATATATCTTAGTGTATTTCTTAGATCCTTATACTGTTTCTTTTTAGACTTAATGTTTTTGCTATTTTTAGGGATAACTGGGACCCTGAATACACAATTTCATTACAACTCATGCACCACATGTGATGTGAATGACTATAAAGAAATGTGAACTTGAAAACCTAATGTAACAAAATTGAGCATAAGAGACAAACGTGCAAAATGTACTTAAAAAGCTTTCTTTCTACTTAATCTTCTTCAAAACAACTAAAAATTGAAATAACTGTAAAACACAAATGTATTTTACTTCATTTTTTCTATGTTAACCATTGTTCCTCTGTTCAGTATTGAGCATTCATATCACTTCATTTTTAAACAAAACATCTCTTTCCAAAGATAATGACTGATGGTGTTAATGTTGCTGATCAAAATGTTTATGTCATAATTGCTCTGCCTCAGTAGACAGCTTAATGTCTGAAACCAAAAACCTGAACGTGTGCTTTTCCTCCCGTGCCTCTGTTTGTACTCGTTACTTCTGTAAATCACGCCCTGTTGCACTTCCTGCCTAGTCAGCTAAATGCAAATGTGCCTCACACAAATATATGAAATATGAGGCACGACATGAGCTCCGAGCTTCAGAACAGGAGATGCCACAAAGGCCACAATGGCCGGTCAGGCAAAATAAAAAAGGGAGAAGGAAAAGTTCAAAGCAAGACTTTTATGGTGTGGAAATTCATGTGCAGCCGTTTATTGTTAGAGGACCAGGGGCTCTGTTAAAAAGGGCAGAACATGTGCTTTGCAAAGTGTTGTACGCTTTGAGGTCCAGGCTGAGCACAGTTGGTCATTAAACATTTACTGCCGAGAGAGAGAGGGCAGGAGCTACAAGCATAATTCATATAACAGCAAATGGAAGAAACTTCCAAATTAAATGAACAGTTTGAAAATTATCAACTATTTGCTGCACCAAGAGGTTGTCATTTTAATATTAATCATCTTTATGTCTTCCAAACAAATCCTCTGTGAAGCAGTGAGTTCTAAAGTTACGCATGAAGTGGAGCGACAACCACCGTGAAGCTGTGCCTACCACTCCTCTTGATAATAATAGGCTTTTATTCTTCCACCTGCTGCAGTCAGTTACATCGTCATAGTGCAGCTCTGCTCGCCCTGTTATTGCTCTGTTTTATTTTTTTCTCACTCCAAAGCTTCACTCCTCTGTGTGTGAGCGCTTTGTTGCAATTCAAGTAAATGTTCCATCTATCAATATTTCATAGCAAAGTACATCCTCCATCCTAACGCCTCCTTCAGAACGGCGTTCCACTGGATATACAGTAAATTAGTGCTTCATCAGAGTTGGGAGCAGAAATCTATAAGATGGGAGATTTCATTATGGTGCTGTTCAAGTTGAGCGAAACAATCAGTCTCCGCTCGTCCGAAGCTCATTTTATTCTAAAGCTTAAAATAAAATAAATAAATAAATAAAAAACTGAATGAAAATTTCTGTCGTGTTCCATTAGAAACATATTTAATGCATTCTCGTGAATGGAGCACTTCAATTGCAAAGTGTTCATGCAATGCTCAACATGATTGGATGCAGTGTGCTGCATTGATATTCCCTCACATTTATGCACACACACACATTATGCACAATAGCGTAAAGTGTGCAGCGCCCTGTGGCAACAAGTAGGAGGGCTTTTATCCTCTGTAATGTCTTTTACTGCAGCCATAAAGACTACAACACCTAATAAAGAGCAAACATGTGTGCATATATGCATGCAAATACATCTACTCATAAAAAATAAATACAAATTTAAGAGCTTTTCTGAGTATGCTTAGTATGTTACATTAATTTGACAGCTTCCTATTCTTCTAATCAACTTAAAATTCAGGAGTATGAAGTAAGAGAAAGTGTTTTTTCACTGTAGAACAGAGTGTAACTAACATATAGCAGGACGTAAAGGCAGAAATTTGATTTGCAAATCCACCACATACTGCACTTGTTCATGTATTTATTATTAATACACAATATTTTAGCACAAAGGGGAAATCTGCAATTTATATTTTAAATTGTTTGCCATTCCTCAAAGCTATAAAATGAGAAAGTGTCTTGATTTTTAAGCAGCTACAGGGAGAGGCAGGACATTGACACCCACAGGTGTCTCTTTTGTGTTTAAAACTTCCTGTCTGTCAGAATCAGAGGTTTTATTGTCATTTCAGCTACGTAGAAGTACATATGGAACTGAAACAGTGTTTCCCAGGATCACAGTGCAGCACAGAACATAGTGTACAAAACAATACAATACAGTGCAGATACACAACAGAACAATAAATACAAACAACCCTATCATAAATGCATAAGACATCTAACCTAATCTAAACATTCTAATCTAACAAGTTATTAAGAGACCTTAATTAGTAATTAAGGTAAAACGTATTGTAAAACTTACTTTATGTAACAATCATGCAATATTTTAATACTGTTGTGCTAATGCCATTAATAAAATGAAAATATTTTGACTTCTTGTGACACTAGTGCACGTGTGTCAAAAGTGCAGCCCATAAGCCATTTGTGGCCCTTAGAGTGATCCTGTGACCCGCAAATGCAGCTTAAGAATTGTATCATTTTGGCCAGCAGGTTTAAAAGGTGGATGCAGACATTCTGCAAATTAGTTGAAAATCCTTGTTAATATGATGTTTAGGTTTAACAGCAAAATATATGAAAAACAATCTTCTCAAAATGAGAAATATTAAACAAAATACAAATCTTTGGCCGTAATCTTTATATTTTCACTTCATGGTACAAAGCACCAAAAACATTTACTGATTTCTACCCGAAAGGAAACTTTTGGTTAATGATTCATAAAACTTGTCTAAATATTGCAGTTGATATGATGATCAAGGGGGAAATTGGACATTTTTAAATGAATACAACATGGTGTCATCTGCATATGTGTTGATCAGCTTTATCAAACCTTCTATGAATCTGTTGTAGTGACTGACAGCTATGATTTTTCAGAACTTCCATATCAGCTTGTTGGTCCAATCAACCCCCTTTTTAAAGGACACTTACTCAAATTACACTTTTATTGCTGAAAAAAGAGTAAAATGAACTTTTAAAACACAAGAAAACAACAATCATAGACCCAACAAATCAAATAAGTCAAATCCTTTGTTCTAAAACATATAAGCTTAGTGTTTATGAGGCTTTGAATGTTTTGGATCTACAATTTAAAACTATTTCTCCACCAAACATTAGTAAACTTTTGTCCTTTCTCCCAACTATTGATCACGTGGAGTTAAATTCACATTTTTGTGGCCCACGAGTCCTTTCATCCGGATAGTTTCAGCCCACATATGAAAACGTTTGGACACTCCATAGTGAAGATTCTTCCTGTGAGTGAATGTTGAATGACAACTGTGCTGCAGCAAGAGTGCGAGTCATCACACCACCTAATCTGATGCTCCTGCTTAAGGCAATTTAGGCAAATTGCAAAGTGAGCCATGCGTGCGCCGGTGCTAATCTCGCTTAAACACAGAGTGGGCTATTTAAAGTTCAGCTTCCACTGCAACAAGTCAAATTTAGCACAGCTGCGGAAATAAATTAATATCACTTCATCATCCTGATCATTTAATCCCCTCTGTGTAGTTATGCAGGAGGCAGAGACGGACGAGGAAGAGCTGGAGGTTGGATGGTGCCAAAGATGCTTTAATAGGCTCATGTAGATACACGGCATGATCGGGAGGGACTGACCATTATTGGCTTTGAAAGTGATGGATAGTTGCACATGTTTCTGGATGGGAGTTTCAAAAGGAAGAGTGTTCAAAGAGAAGGTGAAACTCGACTGAGGTTAAAGTGAAAGCAGCTTCAAAGGAGGAAAGAAGGGCATTTAAACACATCCCACACAACTGCTTCCAAGAAACAGAAAACTGAAGTGAAAATGATGTTTATTCAATTTTAAAATACACTCAAGGGTTGTGTGGAGGAAATGTTTGAGCTTTTGTTTCTGTGGGAGTACGATGTACAGAGATTTTTTTAAGCACTACTCATACTCGCTCTACCACTAATGTACAACAAATTTGGCTGTTTTATTGCGCAACATCAAAAGCGAAGGGGTGACAATGGTTTTCCCCATGGAAGTGTGTTATTTGTTTGTAGTGTTGGCAAAATATATAATAAACCACTGAATATATTTTCATGCAACTCTCAAAAACTGATCATTTGATTAAGTTCAAATTATCTGTCCAGTCGAGAGCCTATCTCACTGATCTGCTGCAGCCATATGTCCCACAGTGCTCTCTGAGGTCAGCAGACCAGATGCTTTTATTGGTTCCAGGAACTTGTGTCAAGCTCAGAGGTGACAGGACTTTCTCTGTTGCAGGTTCAAAACTGTGGAATGACTTCAGGCAGGCTCCCTCTTTCATTGTTTTTAAGTCTCATTTGAAAACTCACTTTTATTCCCTGGCTTTTGACACTGTGTGAGTTAATTTTAACTGGTCTGTAATCTATAATGTTAGTCATTTGGTTCTTATCTGGATCTAAGTATTTTTTGCTATGTCCTTTGCTTGTTTGTTTTTGCTGCACAGCACTTTGGTTGGCCTTGTTGCTGTTTTTAAGTGTTTTATAATAAAGTGGTATGGTGTGGTATGGTATGGTATGGTATGGTATGGTATGGTATGGTATGGTATGGTATGGGATGGTATGGTATGGTATGGTATGGTATGGTATGGTATGGTATGGTATGGTGACTAAACTACCTTATTAAATGTTGAACTTGCTATAACTCAGTCACATTTACAAACACTGAGCTAAAATGTTGTATGGCCTAACTATGTTGTTTATTGCACCAAAGGTCTGTCCAAGATTTGACTAAAACTGCTACAAATCTGTAATTTATCAGTATCAGATGATTTTAGTTTAAAATTCAGTCATGATAGGCAGCAGGTAATACTGTATGCATATCTTCAAGAAATGCTAAGCCTTTTCATTGCCGCAGTTTTATTTCACTTTATTGTAATTACATCCATGAAAGACATGTCATTATCAGATAAACAAAAATTAATTAAATACAGAAATGTCGTGGTGTTTAAAAAGAGGGATAGACACAGTAGTTGAAAAAAAACCAGCATGAAAAATGCAAATACTGGAATCAGATAAGAGATAAAGATCGATAGGGAAACAGAAACAAGATGGTGGGGTGGATAAGGGGCACTAATGTGTCTTTCATGGGGTAAGGCTGGACCAAAGTGGCTCAGCGTGAAAATAAATTGACTCCATTACAAGAGCGGAACACCGGAAAGCGTCAGTCACGTCACCCGCCCATCCCAAGACAGCAGGCAGTTAACTCTCACTGGGAGTGATGGGAGCAGCATCTGCAGGATGCAGCGCTTGCTGTGGTTTACAGCTGCTTTGCATGTTCATCGTGTGACCTTATGATAGAACAACTTGTAACCTGATGTCTTTCATGCTTGCCAACCAGTTGATACTTGAAACAAGTTTTACTGGAATGGTTAAAAAATAGCTGTTTTTTAAAAGTTGGTGCAGCATCACATTGAATTGTGACGTGCATGTGGGTAGTTTTTACACAAACTATGAGTTTAAATGAAGTAAACTCGTGGGTTTTTTACACTTTTATGTAAATGGTAAATGGACTGTACTTATATAGCGCCTTTCTATCTGATCAAGATACTCAAAGCTCTTTACAACACAATCCTTGCACTCATTTACCCACTCTACTAGATCTCTACAAAACTAATCTGAATCTGTAGATTGCAGTGCTTTAGATCACATTCATACACCGATGGGACACATATCGGAGGCAATGAGGGGTTCAGTGTCTTGCCCAGAGACACTTCAGCATGTGCTGGTGGAATCAAACTCCCAACACTTGCATTGGAGGAAGACCACTCTAACCACTCAGCTACAGCCACCCATGTGTGTATTTAGTTTTAAAAGTTGTGAAATAGAAGAAATGTTCGTTTGCTTTTAGATGGTAAAAGTTGGTTTCTACAAGATTTCTTAAACAAAATACAGGTAGTCCCCGGTTTACGGCCGAGATCCGTTCTAACGGCTCGGCCGTAGACCGATTTAGCCGTAAACCGGATCCGCCCGGATCCGCGGCCATATACGCGGATTTTCGGCCGTAAAACAAAAACGAAACTAAACGGCGATCGGTAACGTCTTTTTAAACACGTTTTTTTCAATGTAAAACAACTTCGAACGGCCATATTA
>JARVLU010000600.1:20277479-20288034 GCA_031762415.1 Simpsonichthys santanae
CAATGTAAAACAACTTCGAACGGCCGTATTAATGATTCTAAATGTGTTTCCAAGCAGTTAGTTAACAAAATACCCTCCAAAAAACGAAATAAAATATAAAATGCTGCATAAAAAAGGCAACGAACGGCGCAATGACGTCACTGGGGGCGGAGCCGTAAGTACGGGGCGCCGTAGGTCGATGGCGCCGTAGGTCGAGGACAACCTGTATTTACTTTTACTTAAGTAAAAACGTTAATGTGGTACTTCTGATTATAGAGTACAGTACATTTTTGTCTGTTTATCTGTACTTTTACTTAAATACAGTGTTGGCGTACTTTCTCCACCACTGCTAGATTGCCATGGTGACTCAAAATGGACTCCATACTGGCTGTTTATACCAAATACTTCTATCCTTTCAGTGATTTTTTTTCTCCTGATATCCCAGATATACAGACATGCTTTTCCAGCCTTACTTTTGTAGCCAATTCCAAGATCGACTCGACTTTGTGCTGCCTGTCTCACAAACGTGGCAGTCTACCCTTCATCCTTCTGCAGTCCTTCTCACTCAACAGCTTGTCAACATGGCTGCTGGCAATGTTGGCCTTTCTGCTTTAAAGGAGAATATACACAATAAAAGAAGAATATATGTTGCTGAGAAATGAAAGCCATGAACCGTAGCCTGCGAGACCAACGCAGCAGAAAGATTAAAGTAAGGAGGAAAAGAAAAGTGGTTCTTTGGAGTTGCGGCAAAAAAGAAGAAGGAAAACAGAAGAGATGAAGTGAGGAATACAGTAGAGACAGCTGAGTCACTTGGCTTCTGTCTGAATAATCAGATATTGTTATTCATGTGGAGAAAGCTGCTCCACACTGCCATGGGCCATGTGCAAAAGCTGAATGGCTGTAAAGAACGCGTATGACAAGCTAATGGACTTCTGTGGGAGTGTGAGGAAGCACTATGTAGAAGAGCACATTGTTTACTTTGTGGCATTTGCATCATCATTGTGGCTTATTATTGGGTTCATTGGATCTATAGCTGTAACACAGCAATGGAGCACCCTGATGCATGCTCAATAATCCAAGTAGAAAAATCTTAAAAAGCTAAGTCTGGTCCTCTGGACATTCAAAAAACACAACAAAACAAATCAAAAAAAACTTTTTTTTCTTTGTTGTTTTGTTTTTTGAATGTCCAGAGGACCAGACTTAGCTTTTTTAGATAGCAATCGAGTGTTTCTTTTCTCTTACATGTTATTGAACCAAGTATTAATCTGTTTTAATTAATCTGTTGATGCTAAAACAATCTCCCTAATTATTCCCTTTTCTTATATTTTTTTCATAAAGAACAATAAATCCACATTGCACAGCACTAAATACTCATTAGCATTTATTTAGATACAATACATAGGAAACATCGTGTATTGCTTATTTACTTCCAATACTGACCAATATTTCCACAAGCTTTTATCTTTATAAGCTGATTGCTTTTCATAGTATTTGATGATTTGAAGATTTTTTTGTTTCTTTTGTCAAACCACTTACCAAACTCAAGAGTTGAACTAGTGTTGTGTCAACACATTAGATGACGTAGCATATAGAAACTATTTTAAGTTTGATTTTGAGACACTTAAAGGCATAATTTGTGTCTTTTTTTTTTTCAGTTGATTGAGTGGAAAAATACAGAACTAGCACAGTTGGTCTGAAAGTGAAAAATGAAAGTTTAGAACCAACAATGCAACCCTGGATTTTTGTTATCTGAGAACATAAAGTAAATGTCAAAGTTCATGCTCAATAATCCAGCTAGAAACTCCAACAAATTTCAGTCAGGTCATCTGGACGGTTTCTTTGTTGTTGAGATGTTTTGTTCTTCATCCAAAGGACTTCATCAATACTTTGGATGAAGGACGAAATGTTTAAAAAAAAAAGAAACAATCCATATGATCTGACTGAACTTTGTTATAATTTTTTTTAACCTGGATTATTGAGCATGAACTTTGATGTTTTGAACCACTTTAGTTATCTCTGCCTCAGAGGAGTCGCTGGGAGAGGGTGGCCCCCAGAAACCATCTTATCAGCCAACTGTTGGTCCATTATGTGAGTGGGCTGCTTGTGGGACTGAGTTTGTTTGTGGCTCCTCGCATTGATGAAGTCTTTTGGATGAAGAACGAAACGTCTTAACAAAATAGAAACCGTCCAGATGACCTGACTGAACTTTGTTGGATATAGTAAATGATTAACAGAAGGATGATGGTTCCCTCAGATCCTCTTCAGGTCTTTGCTGGATAAAAAAAAAAAAAAAAAAAATCTGTTTCTTAAAGAAATTACCTTCATAAAGTTTCTTTAGCCATTCTTATTTAGTCCATAAATCGTCCACTTTTCTTAAAATTTTAGGGACATGCTGCACAATATTCTGTCATGGTCAGATTAAAGGACTGAACCAAAACTAAAAAAAAGAGCAAGTCCAAATAAATTTTGAAGGACATTTGCAAATCTTAAAAAATGAATTAATAAAAAAAACTTACAGGAAAGTTTAAACTGTAATATTACGCAAAAAATAGCAGATAATGTAATACTCTAAGCAAAAAACACACTTTTGATGGGCTTTTTGTGACAATAAATCAAGACTGAGCCAAATGGAACGTCTCATGCTGTCAAACCTCGTAAAATTCTGACATTTTATCTTCAAACTTCCACCAGTAGATCAGAACCCGGAGCTGTGAGCTGATGCATGCGGTTACAGTAAAATCGCTCAACCAATACAAAGTCCAGCCTGCAAACTGCTTTCCTGCACCCTCGTCTTTGTGTTGCTTTATGAATTTCAAACACATTTGGTGCAGCACGGGGAGGAGAGTCTGCAACACTTGGGTGTTGTTTTTTCTCTGTTTTTCTCAGAAAGTGCATCTGCTGACAAGATTTACCGGTAGATTATTTATACACCAATCTATGTAGAATAAGTCAGGCAAAGGTTAAGCTGAATAATTATTTACATATTATTCATTGACGATACATTTTAATTTGTTTGCTAATAGCTAGTCTGTGCTGTCAGCTTAAGACAACTACTAACAGTTAGCTCGAGGATAGCTTTGTTAGCTGACATTTATAAAATCCTTGACATTTTCTGATGCAATTCACTGAAGTGAGTCAGATTTTAGTTTTAAACCTCAACATTTGGTTCTGATGGCACCAGCACTCTAAATGGCTTCTATCAGTTTTTATAAATCCCATCGGTTTGCTCCCTTTTACCTTTTATTTAATCTCATTTTGCTGTTTTGACTCAGAATTTGCCTCCTGCAAGGATATTAGAAACACTTTTCTTATTTTTAACCACTTCTTGATTTTACGTTGGCCCTTGGAGTTTATTTTAAAGTCAAAAGAGGTTATTATTAAAATATTTTTCTAAAATAAGATACTTATTATAAAAAAATTCATAAATTGATGCTGATTTGTTTTATCAAATCTCTTTTAGCATAAACAGACAACTTTCATCGTCACCACAATGAAAGGCAGAAGATCCTAAAACTAACTGTTTCTGTGTTGGTATATGTTTCTGTTAGCAAAATATTTTATGAACCTATGCGTGAATAATATTGAAACTGAAACCAATCTTCATGTCAACCTGAGTCCAGATGGCCACCACAGCTAATCAACCTCAGAAAACACAAAATAGATACATCTCGGTCAGTTTTACAGATATTAATTTTGTGTAGTTTTGGCTGAAAGTCGACCACAATGTATACTCAAAGGCTTGACCGAGACGTCATAAGGCAATATGTATTTCTTCTAGGAATGCTTGGCATTTAATTTTTGATTAAAAATGTGCAGAATCACTACTTATCAAAACTGCGAAACAAGACTTGCTAGCATCGCCCCTAACGTCTTATTTACACACACTGTTAGGAACTGTGACCATTTCAAAGGTTGGATAATTCTGCCACAACATCACAAGCAGGCTGGAGAAACCTTTAAGTCTGGGTGTGAACACAAGATAAAGAGGTAGCATTAAGCAATTGATACAGATTATTATGCAAATAGTATACTAAATTTCAATGCATGTACGTCAATGTTAAATATTAAGGGAGATAGTCCTGTAGCCTGGTTTTAAAATGCTGTTTGACAGTTTCTACAGAGCAGCTCATTTGTAGTGAATGTTGTACAGACCTGACAACATTACTGCTCGTATCCATTGTGCCTCTCCTGAGACCTTAATGAATGGAAGTAAAATACAATGCAACCTGCCTGTCATGTTTGGTGGACAAAGTGGAACCCAAAATGCAGAACCAAAACTTAAAAACACAGTAGTCCCTCACAACATCGCGGTTCATTTTCGTGGTTTTTCGGAGTAAGATTTGACATGACACAAATGGTTGATTGCTGGATGAACCGCACAATCGGCATGGAATTTTCTTTTTAATAAATTATTTAAAAGTATTTAGCACCTCCTGCACGTGTGTGCAGCCCACAGCTGAAGGAGAAGCTTCCTCCTGCAGCGTGTCATATCTCCACTCTGCAGAGGAGAAGTGGGCGTGGCCAATATAGAAATAAAACTACTACTTACTACTTGTACACTATTCCTACTTTGCAGTTTTTCACTTAGTGCTGGGCTTCAGGGTACGGATACCCTGTGATAAACGAGGGACAACAAGGCAGCACAAAAACACAAGAAATACTCATGCATATAAAAACTCTATAGAGACTTGAAGGGGAACAAACACGAACAACTATACAGCTAAATGCACAGACAAGAGACAAAAAGAATGAAACTATACTTAAAGAGACACTAACAATAGAAAAATAAACACCTGGGGTGATTACTGGTTGGGGACAGGTGAAGGTGGCAGGCTGGCTGGAAAACTGCTAAGAAGGCTGACAGAGCGAAAAATGAAAAATGACAGGCGAAATTAACACCAGCAGCACGAAAACCACAGAAACACTTAACCCACAAGACACAGACCATAACACTGGCTCTTTACTGTAACAAAGTTAAGTAAGGAAATTTTTAATTAATACAGGCTCAACATCTGTAAATAATCTTAAAAAAATAATATGTTTTATTTACATTTGATGTGTTTGTATAATTCATTAGCAAAAACAATAGCAGCAAATGACCGCAACCTCTAAATAGGCATGTTGGGTTAAATGAATCTTGATCTATGGGTATGACAGAAAAGTGAAGAAACGTAGTGCGATAGTCATTTTATCTCATATTTTCCCGTGCGTAGAAACCCTTAGTCTCTTCCATTTGTCACACGGGGTGTGCAGCGTAGCCCTGTGATTAATAGGGGCTTCATGCAGATATGCACGTCTCCTCCTCTTTACCCTTCAATCCCTGTCTTCATTTCAGGCCATCTCCTTTCCCAGTTTTATAATTTCTTCTCACTTGTCCTCGCTTGTTCCGTCTGACAGAAACGGAAGAACATTTGGCGAATGATGCGTTGTTGCCTCCTTTTGGATGACACACAATGGGCATAATGCTTGAGGCATTTGTGATAGATCCAAGTAAGAAGTGGGTGTGAGCAGACGCCTGTCAGTCAGTATAGATGGATGGATGAGCGCATAGACTGAAGCTAATCTGTAGCTTCAATCTATATAATTATCACCCAAAGATGAAGGCTGAGTGATAATGCTTTGGCCCCTGTCTGTGTCTTTACTTGACGCAAATAATCTCGTGAAATACTAAACAGATTTGAGTAAAACTCTCAAAAAGTAATCAATGGGTTGACATATATAATTGAATAGTAATACAAAAATAGCTAATTTCAGTCAATTTGACCAATTTTGAACTAATTTTAGGTGTAGAAGTCCATACCACCGCACATGAGCTCAACCTGGTCGTATTAGATTTGTTTGTAAGACCTACATTAATACATAGATATACATCAATGGATGTACCGGTATGTCAAGTGTAGTTACCTTAATTTAAGACAACCATTACAGCCAATTAGCCTTAAAAACCATACTCAATAAATTATAGACACTGAGCTAATCTTTGGTGTGAAAGTAGCTGAGCATTGCCCTTGACAGATACTTTGAGTGCAAGAATTTGACTTTTTTGTTCAAAATATTAGTATTAACTCTGTGAGTGAATGCTGTGAGCAAAATATCGCAGAACAACAGGACAGATTTCAATGGAACTGAATGAGTAAAAACCTACAGCTGATAAACGTTTGGCGTCAAACCAATTGAAAATCGCATTAAATCAATAACATCTCTCACAAACAATAGTTAAATGATCAGATATTGAGCTAAAATCTGTTGAAGTGCCAGTTGATAGTCATTCACAACGCATAATCCAAGACGTAAGAGATCAGGTCAGACCACGGAAGATTTTGCAATATCCTATAAGATCGCTATTGATGTTATTTACAAGATTTACCCAAATGGATAGAACACTAGTTTCTCAGCATAGAATGATAGTCTGTATCTCTTGCATGTAAGGTGGAAGGTGATTCACATTTCTTCCAAGAAATCTAGGCCTTTATTTCTGTAAATAGAGCATATTTTGATGCTCATGGTTTTGTAGTATCCAGACACCCAGCTGTCAGGAGTTAGGGTTGTCGGAAAAATACTGTCTTTTCTTGCTAACGTTGTTGAACTTTATTGTTTTATAGGTGTTTTTTCAGGATACATGTCATTGATTTCATTCGCTGACCCTCTCTGTGTCCTTCTGTCTTTGTGGGATGAAAGGATGACAGTAATTAGCCACCATGCTGAGATCGTGGCGACATTACCCTCCGTCTAATTTAATGCAAACCGATTATATGACACTCGGACACACCTGAAGGGTTTCATGGGTGGACAAAAAGGACATGAGTGGAATGAGTTGGCGTCCGCCCGAATCCACGCTTTAATGAAAGCACTGATTGACTGTTTTATGACAAACACTCCTGATAGGTTCCTGAGGTCCGGTGCTGTGAGTGGTTCTGACAGCGTGCAGGAGGTGAAGTGATGTAATGAGGTTCATTATTGGGCTTGAAATAACCATTGCTTTGTGGACTCCCGTACGTGCATACCATCAAATTGCTGGCTTTTAAAAGCATAACATCTTCGGCACGGTTCTCAATGACGAGGATTAAATACGTTTCGTGAGCCTGGCAGGCACACTAATGGTCAAGGGTCCTAGCTGGGATCTTTTATTACAAGTGAATGTTGTAATTAGTTGTGCTCCACATAAAGGCCGTCATTAACAGGAGCAGCCGAACGATGCTTTGTTGCTGATTGCAGGAAATTGTACAAGATCTGTTGTATTCCATCACAGTTTTTTTATATACAGTATATAAATGTATGAACTAATATCTGTAATGCATGAACAATATGTTGATTAGGTTATTATTGTACAGGAAGAGCACACATGAGGACAGGAATAAGCCCATGCACTCCTTCCAAGTCACAATTTATAAGTAATGTTTGAAACATAGTGAGGCTCATCTCTATCCTGGAAAATATTGACATTATTACTGCACCACTGATGGATACGCCCTCAGATAGTCATCAGCTGCTTCAGCTGCTGGTCACAACCAGGTCTCACTTCATTAACAAGGCCATTATCCCTGACGATGCTTATCACGATCGGACAGGCAGTGAGCGTTATTGTGTGTGCGTGAAGAGGAGAAAATGATTTTCATGAGTGTCAAGGACTTGATGACTTTCCTCGCGTCTATATCCGAGGTGTGGGTTTGCGGCGTGCCATAAAGTATGAGAAGCAGCAGCCCGTTTCACACACAGCACAGCAGGTGAGACGGATCCGACAGAGGCTTTGAAACTTGTGATGAGGCCCATTTCAGTGCATTAGGGCAGCGAGCCGTTGTCAAAACTCTGCGCCGGTGTCCATCCTAGCCACAATTTCCTGATACAGTCTAGTAGTCAGAACCAGCACTTCCCCTAGTTTTCAAACTCATACAGCAGCATGCAGCCTGACACACTGTCTGTAAACACCTGCTTTCATAAAGCCTCTTTCAATTTGTATTGATTTCCTAAAATAAATCCTGTTTTGATCCCTCTCAGAGTACTGTAGTGTCCTCCCTTTTTGGTTTCTTAAATTTTAATCATCTTTTTTAAAATACTCGTACAATTTTCTGTAAAATACTGTAAATCTCACAAATTATTAAATAAAAGTGTCACACTCACAATATGTGTTTGAGATCAGTTCCAGCTACTACCACCTCCAATTATATTAGAATGTTTCCATTCTGATCTGAGCGACAGGAGTTTTTGTGTTAATATTAGTAATAGTTTATCTGCTTCAGTGCCTCTTTACTGTGGGGTACCGCAAGGCTCTGTTCTTGGACACCTTCTGTTTTCATTGTATCTGTTCCCCTTGGGGTCTATCCTGAAGAAACACGGTATTTCGTTTCATTGCTGTGCTGACTGTCAGCTTTAACTGCCCTTAAAATCAAGTAGTTCATGCACAATCCACCCACTGTTAAAATGTCTTGACGACATTAAGGCATGAATGGCTTCAAACTTTTTAAGTTTCAACGATCAGAAAACTAAAGCCATTGTGTTTAGTCCTAGCTCTACTGCTGTTTCTGTTCCTGTTAACCTTGACTCCCTTGAGCCAGATCTTAAGCAGTCTGTTATGAATCTTGGGATGGTTTTAGACTCTGACTTTAAGTTTAATAAACAGATTGACTCTGTTCTACAAAAAGTTTCTTCCAGTTAAGACAGACTGACATTTAACACGGTATTATTTGATTTAGTATTTCATTGATTTTCATTGTTTTTGTGTTATAATGTTTTATTTTGATGCTTTTAATTACATCTTGTTGTTATTCTTAATGTACTGCCTTGTTTTTATTGTTAAGCACTTTGGTAGCAGCCACTGTATTAAATGTGTTTTACAAATAAATTTACTTGACTATATCTCAATATCTGCAAAACTGACTGACTTATAGCCATGTTATTGTTAGCGAATATCAGTTAGATGTGGGTGCTATCTTGGAGTGTTGTGCTTTCTCACAGACATTTGCAGAAACATCAGTGTCTGTTGCTTTTTTGGCAGTGGGCAGTAAAAATGTGAAGCAGTTCTTGTTTTAGGATGTTCCATTTGTCAGATCATGCATCAGCACTAGATAAAGTCCTTTGACTGACCAAAAATGTTTTTACAGGCACTAAGAATCAACTTCAATATTGCTGGGAGTGAGGTTGTTAATTCTTTGATTTTGGAGCATCTCTTTAGTCAGTTCTGGGAAATAGATATGATAAAAGCTCTTAGAGATCACTGCCATTACTCAGGAAAGCTTTCTCACCACCCATCCCTTCCTCACTAGACAGTCTGATTGTACATTGTGTTCTTCTGTCAAAAAGCTGAAAACACTTAGTGAGAAGGAATAATGGCCTTGAAAAGTTCAGTCACTTGTATGGGCTAAAACACAATTAGCTACATGGACTTTACCCTTTAGAGTTGTGGTTCAGGCTGTAGGAAATTCTAGTGAATTTTGAATTAAAAGTGGTTATAATGGCAATAGCTCAGATCTTTTACAATTATGTTGTGTAGAAAGTTGTATCAATAAATAACATCTTACCTGTTATAGATAGCTCCTTAACAACCCGTTTTGAGAAATAATTTAATTCTGACAAGACTAATGGGCTAACAGCTACCCTGAGCAGAACCAAAGTCAAAGTGAATTACCATTGCCGTAGCTCTTTGGTTATCTGCAAACACAAATAGTGGCACTGGCAGTTAGCTGTAGCACTTCCAATTCAACCTGGGTGCATTTCTGATGTCATAACACATCTACAAGAAGAACTTTGAAGCCTAAAACTAACATGAAGGTTTAGAAAACGGTGTTTGCATGAATTACTATAAACCTTTCATGACTGGAGTTGTTATAAAATGGCAGCCTGAGCCAACCATTGTGATGGAGGTCCTGCTCTGATTAGCTACTAGCTCATCAACTGAGTCAAAATTTAACATATTTGCAAATTGAGGTAATTGATAGAGCTATCTAGAACAGGTCAGATATTGATTGTTCATAATCTTTTCACATATTCCTATGTCAAAATACACTTTAAAACAAAAGTAGCATAAATATTAATATAAATGATGTTGCAATCAACTTTGTAGATCTGCTATGTATGTGTGTGTGTGTGTGGGGGGGGGGGTTGCTATAAAGCACTTTGATGTACATTTAATTTGTATGAAAGGTGCTGCAGAAGTAAAGCTTCACTGATTGATCGATGATGTATTTTGAGATTGTTCTCTAAATTCATTTTGGTTTAGGGGACTTGAAAACTTTAATTTAGCATTTTTAGATGTTCTTGCCTTGAAAGTTCTTGATAGTTCTGCAAACTTAAATTACTGAAATTATATGATCTGGTTACCTACAATATTCTTTTAATATTGTACAAGGCGCAGAACTTAACTTTACCCTCAAATATCCAAACACTTTTTGTGAAAAGACAGAGTAATTACAAGTTTAAAAAGTAAGTCTACTATAATTTATGGAATTGGTCTATGGAATGGTTCAGAAAACAATATTAAAGTTGCAAATACATTGATTTTGTTCAAAAAATTGAATAAAATTAGGTTTCTGGAAAAATATATTTAATTTGTTTTGTATCAAAACTTATGTTTGGTAAAGTG
>JARVLU010000600.1:20301407-20312847 GCA_031762415.1 Simpsonichthys santanae
TTCATTCATTCAACCTTTATTTAGGCAGGTTAATCCCATTGAGCCTCGAGGACTCATTTACAAGAGAGACCTGGAAATGTACAGTCATTTTGTTGTGCTTCTGTGCAATGACAATAAAGCAGATTCTGATTCTTGTGAGGGACTGGCTATCTGTCCAGGGTGTCCCCAGCCTCTCATCCAGAAAATAGGCACTAGCGCCCTGCAACCCTGAACAGGACAAGTTTAGAAAACAAAATGCTGTGACATGAAATCACCCAGTACACCATAAAAGTTGTGTTATGGCAGGGACTTTTCCATGCCTCAGCATATTCCAGTTTGTTTGTTTCTGGCTCCTTGTGGCCATCCCTAAAGTTTCTAAGCTGCTTTCTGAACTTTTTCCACTTCCTGTTTTGATCAGGCTTTAAGGAAGAAACTAACTTTATGATTAGAAACAAACGTTGTTTGCTTTCTTTTGCATCTACCGCTACACTTTCACTTAAAAATACGTCTAATTTAAACTCATTCTGTACTTACTGTGTTTTTCGTCCTATAAATCGCTTTTTTTTTTTGGTTGCCTAATTTGCATGCCCTGCAATTTTTACGCTGAAGTGACTTATTTATGGATTTTTCCCATATTAATAAACCAATTTTGGGCTGAGATGTGACTGTTGCCATTCATTCGGACTGAAAATATTGAACACTACCATTTTCAGCTGCTAGATGGCGCTCGAGAAGTATGGCATGCCATTGTGTCATGTAATAGATAAAAGTGGCTATTAATGAAACAATCGGATTGCCATAGCCTGCCACATTTGTCCAGCTTGCATGGTGAAATGCAGCTAATTTGACCATTGAAGTGCATTTATTAAGTAAAAGTTCAACTGAGACACAACTTTGCTATAACGTTGAGCAAACAAATAATTGTTTTAGCTGCTTATCTTGTTAGATTTCAAAGAAATGCACAGCGTTCCTCCTTCCTGATTTCCTCCTTGTCTGTGTGCTCCTGGAGCAGCAAGGCAGTGAATATTTTTGAAATGCAGCTGATTTGACTGTTAAAGCCCTTTGCTTAAGTCTTTTATTAATGTTGAGTAAACAAATAATTGTTTTTGGGTGCTTATCTTGTTAAATTTTGAAGAAATACACACTAAGTCCTCCCATGCACATGCCTTCTTCTACGTATCGGTTTTTGAAATGCAGCTAATTTGACCATCGAAATGCATTTATTAAGTAAAAGTTAGACTCAGACACACCTTTGCTATAATTTTGAGCAAACAAATGTGTTTTTTTAAGTATTAAACTTGTTAAATTCTTGTTAAAGTCCTCCTGTGCATGATACCGCGGCCACCATTTGGCAGCCAATCGATTTTTGGCACAACGCCGGCCCACATTTCTGGGTTGTCTGCGGTGACACGTAACAAACGCGAAATGTCAGCAGTGATGCATAACAGATGCGACGTATACGGCAAAGCGACATATTTATGGATTTTTCCACTTTATTAGACATATTTGGACAGATGCAACTTATAGGTCAGTGTGACATACACGGCGGAAAATACGGTATTCCTCAATCATCACCACTGTTTTACATATCTGCCCCTCGCAATCCCATGTTTTGACCTTATAAAGGATCGTAAATTGGTATTTTTGAGGTTTAATTCTATCCTTTACATCATCCCCTGTCTTCCTGTACTCTGCCCTTCGCTGAGTTTTAAAGGCAATGGTGGCAATTTTAAAGTTATATATGTTAGGAAATAGCACGACAACACATCTCTACAAGCTCATGCAGTTTTAGAAAGCTACAACCACTACCAACTTTTACTTTGTACACATCACCCACAACGTGAAAAAGCAAGCCTCGGTTGGTTTCCTCTAGTCTAACTTCAACATCAAAGTTGTCTTTTAAATTGAAACAGTGTTTTTTCCTCTGTCAGAGCTAATGTTTAGCTTTTTCCCTTGTTTCAAGCTGCTTCTGACAAGCATACCATTATTTAACAAGAACGTTTTATGCAAATCATGCTGACACAAGGAGTCATGACTGTGTCAAGTCATTCTGTTTAAGCTATTCATAAAGCTTGTTGAGTCTGTTTAATTTATAACCCATCACTTTTGATCCAAACCCGAACAACACAGTGGGCAAACACAGGAAAAGGCAATGTTATGTAAAGCAGAAAATCTTCTTAGGAAAACAAGCTCATGGAGTGCTTTGCTTTGTCTTTTAGAGTTGATTACTTATCTACACAATATTATATAAGTACGTAATTTTAGGGGAGTGACTAAAAATCTGTATTTGTGACTTTTTTTTTCTCCAGTGCATAAAATATGACCTGGACCGGCACTTCCACTCTGAGTTTGTTGTGATGATGGAAAACTTTACAGGATACTACATCTTGGCAACATTTTCTGATATATATAAGGCTGTATTAGGTTATTCTTCTTAATCAAAAGTAAGATGAATGATTTCCTCTGAGTCAACAGTGCAATGGGCAATGCCATTTCCTATAAAAGGTGCAGCTGCTCCCAGGCCACAAACTAACATCATTTGTTCAGATGCTAAGTTGAAGACTGTAGGAGTTGTTTCAGTTTGAGCCACGGTTTTCTGACTTAATTGCTTAGAAATTCCTTGAACGTCATGCTTTGAAGTATGATGTGAAATTTAGCGTTTAAAAAAAATCGGGTAATAACAAATTTGACTCGAGATTTACTTCTTTTAGCACAAGATCTGATTTTAACCAGAACTTATTTGAACATTTACTAATAAAATTTCATTTGCCAGTACTTTTTTAATCTAATTTTATGATGCAAATCCTTTTGTTGCATTGTTTGTCCTCTCAGCCGTTTTGCACAACACCCTTTCATAGTGTTGATATATTCACATGAAGAAGTTTTTAAAATAAAAATAAAAACTAAAGCAAAAACTAAAATGTTATGACTCACTATTATGAGTCTAAAACTAACATCACTAAACTCCATGATGCAACTTAACAGACTCTTATGTTGGGGTTTCTCTAAACTATTAAAATAAATGTTACGCAAAACTACACATAAGCCAAACCTGGTCAATTCTCAGAAATAAAGTTTGACCAGTTAGGATGTTTTATTAACCCATGCCAATGCTAATTTTGAGAAAACAAGGTAGCTATTGGATGATTTAAAAAAGGAATCCTTGTCGTCATTTTTGGCTCGAACTATAGCAATTTATTATTCATACACATTACATTCTTCAAAAGTTTATTGAAGACTCGTACTCATACTTTTGTTACGGTAGCATTATATAAAATAATCAGTTGTTTAGCCAATTAACATATGAGGAACTGTAAAATAAAATATGTGAAGTGCACATCCAAAGAGTCAGGTGTGTTGGAGAAGGGAAACAACTAAAACATGCAGGATGGTGTTCCTCAAGGACCACTGTTGGGAACACTGATTATTCAATAATTGGGAATAATTTGCTTAATTGTTATCTAGCAAATCAGTCAGATGACATCTGCTCGACCTTTTTATTTATTTTTTTTTCTACTTTTTATATACTGTACTTTTATAGGGCATTTTATTCCACTCACAAGTAAGTTATATAGTTATAATCGTTAAACAATTATTTGTAAGGAATTTATTTGAATACAGAATACGCAAGTAAAAGCTTCAGTTCATATTTGGAAAAAACATGTCGGTTAAATAATTGTGGAGTGATTTATCTGCTGTTATGTGACTTTGCCTTGCATATAGAATGCATGTTGCATATTTTATTTTATAATTATACCTTTTATCTTTGCATATCCAGGAAGAATTAAACTGTATAACATAAGATGAGAATTCACCTTTTCCATTTTAAAGTAAGGGTTGATATATGTAGGAAATAAGGCTCAATGGGCTAAGTGAAATGGAACATCCACGCTCTGAGCTATAAAAAAAGGAACGAGTATGAGTAGAGAAAGCACCGAACCTTACAGCCTAATAACATAGATCACCTCATAGTCGCACAACGCTTGCCAGCAGCTTGATATAAGGAAAGGACATAGAAAGTTGACTATATAAAGAAATATGATTGCCATAGCCCATATTCCAAATATGTGTACATCCTTAAATGCTGTAATATCCAACCCTTGTTGCCAGTTCATAAGGCAGGATGGATTGCACTGCTCTGCGCTGAACACCTTATCCATCCTCTTGCTCTGGTGGCTGCAGAAACTGTAACCATGGTCACCACATTAAAAGAGTTGAGGCCAAAATAGGAAACCGTAGCAGAAGAGAAAGCCTAATAGTGATACAAAATATCTCACACACTGGCACACAAATACACCTACACACTCACAAGTACAGTACTCTGAGAGTTCATAAAAGACTGTCGTAACATTAAATGTGTTGTATTTTGGGGGCATTATTCAAAGTGGTGATGTCAGTGATACGTCACCAAACTCCAGCTCAAGGCTCTTTTCTCCTGTAATTGAATGGCTTTGAACAAAAAAAAATATATATATATATATATATATATATTTAATATGATGTCATTGGAAAGAGGCATGCTGGGACAATCAGGTCCTAATGTGGCATGATATTTTTGGAAATACTGTATAAAAGAAAAACAGGCTGAACCATTCCTGGGAAACACTTAGGTGTTTCGTCTCTCTTTGATCAAAATGTGGAAAACTCAATACACCCACTTTGTCCCTGAGGGCAATATTGATTATGGTATTCTTTGTCTTTTGGCAACAAGTACCAGTCTTATCCTGGAGGACGGAGCACTCAAAGTCTTATTTTTCTTTTTTTCCAAAATACCATCTTTCAGCCTTTGCTCTCGAATGGGCCCGTTAAAAGAAGCCTGCAGCACCATCACTCTAGTGGTTTTAATCTCACAAATGGAAAGGCAATCTGTAACTTGAATTATTTCAGCTTTGTGCAAGGATTATTGCACACAATTACATTATAAGTGCAATTTGTACACCACTCCTGGATGCAGGGTTTGTTTGCAGTTGCTGTACAGTTTGAAACGTCTAACCTATTTTGCAAAGTCTGGTCGTAGATTATTGGTTTTAGATTACATTTTATGATCGATTTGCTCCACCAGGAATTGAATAAATTGTCATAAATGGATGGATGAACGGTGAATCAGTGCCTGTATTTCTTACGGTTGCATGGGATTAAAAACAAGTCAAATCCTGAATTTAAAAAAAAACTGCAAATTTCCTTTAAACGCTGATTTCAGATTCTGATTTTGTGTCACCAAATTATAAACAGGTTGCTGTAATGTCTGAGATTATCAAAATGTCTAAGTTTAGCTGTTTGATTTTATGAAATATATTCACTCAAGTTGTTTTTTAACAACTTTAGGTGTTCATGCGTTTTATGGTTGTTGTTGTTTTTTTTGCCCTTGTCAAAGCCCAGAAACTCCTCCACTGAATGACACCCATAACTCATCCAATGTTGCTGTCTGCTATTTGTGTAGAAAAACAGATGAGGACTGACTAGACTGATGGCATCCAATAATACGTCAAAACAAAAAATATATTTCCGGGCCAGGATTAGCTCTGGAGATCGTCTCCACAGATGAGACCTGAATAGGAGTCCAGGCATGAGTTAAAGCCACTCCTTGAATGTCAAAGTTCACGCTCAATAATCCAGGTATAAAATCCAACAATGTTCATTCAGGTCATCTGGATGGTTTCTTTCTTTTGTGCTGAGATGTTTTGCCTTTTATTCAGAAGGGACTGAGGAAACATCAAACAAAACTGCTTCTCCACCAACAGCTTACTCCAAACTGAAGAAATAAAAACAGTTACATTGGTGCAAAGATGGCCTCTGGGGCACTCCCTCTCCTCTGGTGCTCACCCTTTCCCTTGTCAGGTCAGACTGCTTCAAAACGCCAAATACTGTACCTGGATACCTGATTATCTATATCTATCCAGGTGTATTATTATATACTGTACTTGGATTATTGAGCATGGACTTTGGTGTTTTGAACCTGTTTGAAATGTCTGTCATTGTGGGAGAGGGCAGGCACCGGAGGAGAGAACGTGCCCCGGAGGCCATCGTAGCACCAACATAACTGTTTTTTTTTTTTTTTCCCCACTTTGGAGTAAGCTGTTGGTGGAATATCGATTTAGTTTGGTGTTTCCTAACTGTCCAGTTGGCCTGACTGAACATTGCTGGACTCCTTGAACGTGTTTGAGTTTTTTTAATCATCCATTCATCTTCTGCCACTTATTCCCGAGTTATTTTCTTCAGCTCATAGCAATGTTCCAAAACCAGCTCAAAAATGTATTTTCTCCAGCAAGACCTGGAGGCCTCCTCTTAAAAGTATCTAAAAAGCACTCTCATCCGACTCAGCTGGCTGCAGAGCTTCTCCCAAACAGCCAGTCTATTGGTTCTCCTCACACTGTTCTTGGGTGAACCTGAAGAGAAACCTGTCAAACCTGTTATGTAGAGGTTTTGACGACCATCTTAGAACAGAAGAAAAATGATTTTGCAAAACAATTTAGGAGAAATGAAGTGAGTTTAAAACACAACAACTTTCAAACCCAGTATGACTTGGATGTGCCGAACGTTGCCCTGACCTTAGTGATCTGTCGTTCCCACTAGAGGGATTTTGAAGTGATGCACTTTTAAACATTTGGCAGAGCACAGCTGAAGAGATAAATATTGTCCTTCCATCTGGAAATGAGCTGTGTCATCCATGGTATATATTTATGGAACAAATAGCACAAGGAGGGCAATATTTCGCCCTGGTCGCTTTATCAGAGTTTACATTGTTATCAGCTACGCATAACAGAACAGTATGATGGGAACGCTTTGTTTGAAAAAGTAAAAACATCTCCTTTCACGCTGCACATTAACTCACAGCGTGGTAGTGGAACAAGATTGCATCCAGAGACTAATCAATTCATAATACAAACAGTTTAAAAATAAGCCACGCGATCATTTGCATGCACAAGATGGGAGTGTGGCGAAACAAACACTGCAGCTGGAGACCTATATGCTGTTTACTGGGCAAAGCTGGGTGACCAAACAATGCACCCTACGTTAGTGCATGCAATATCTTTGCTCACGAAAAACCAATGAAAAGAATCTCCATACTGAGACAGGAAGCTCTATTTAAATTTTGAGTGGCCATTTTTCAAACAATTTGCTTCATTCTTACGTTTTGACTGAAAACTATACCCGAGTAACAATTTATTGATGCAGTTCAAAGACACAGTCAGTTTGTTATTTACATCTTATCCATGTTTACAGTGCAAATAATGCATTTTGCACACAGCAAGTTTGTGGAATATACTAATATCTGCACATTGGTGTGATTAAATTGAACAAAACAAAGCATGACATCATATATTTGGCCTTGGCTGATAAGCTCCACTGATGTCGGGCTTTCCAACGACCCTGTGCAGTTTATGATGGATCAATACACTAATTCAGGCATTCTCATTATGGCTCCTGTGGGAATACATCCATTTGTGGGAGTGTATACCTGAACTTACTGTGTAGTTTTATTTTTTATTTTTTGCCTATACATAATTTATGTTGGCTTAATAATACTTAAAAGAGGTCTGAGTTTCAAATTGATGTGTGTGAGAGCAAGATCCTCGATAAATGAATATTAGCTAATAGTATATCCTCATAATCCCACATCTCATAGCAATGATTATGTGCATGTCAAATGAAGGCACTTAAATGAGCAGAATTTTTCTCACCTGACATTTTAAGACATTCAATGCTGTTAATTTAATACAAGAAGTTGGAGCGAAAATGCCATTTTCATAAACCATAACGATTGACATTCATAGTTCTTCAGTTCACCTGTAAATATTCGTCTACCTGTAATCATAAGATGAACTGACCTGAAAACTGTAGTAGAGAACTTGATCTTTTCATGGAACAAATAAGAGATTTTATTGTTTTGAGCGCACGTATGTGCATGTGTGTATGGGCTGCCTGCCCTTGCAGCTGTCTTCATGTATATGTGATGACGTTCCTGTTCAGGTGTTTATGAAGCGTCTGGAGAGAGGAACAGCAGCAGGTTCAATTAAATTCAGTTCAGTTTACTGTATAAAGCATCAAATCACAACAGAATTCATCTCAGGGCACTGTACAGAAACATCCACATATATACAGTTACCAATTTTTATTTGTATGTATTTTGTAAATGTTCATTTGATGAAATGAGATCAATTTGTCCTCCAGCAGTCTAAGGTTATAGCAACAGATATTATAAGCAGATATTATAAGATTTTTTTCTTCTTCTGCTTCCTTTCATTTTAAATGTCTTATTTTTATATGGTTTTGTAAATATTTTGTGTTTTCTTTTAAATTTGAAATGAACAAATAAATAAAATAAAATAAAAATAAAATAAAAACATAAGATAAGGAATATAGGTCAGGGAATCAAGCCAACTAACTATAGGATTTATCAAAAAGGAAAGTCTTAAGCCCAGTCTTAAATCTGGACATTGATTTACAATCTGTTTTTTATTTTTTAATACCATTTTCTTTCATTTGCTATTCTCAATTTGTATGCTTCCTTTTTTAATTGTCTACTGTTGTCATCACTCTTTGTTAAAACGAGGCCTCTCTTGTAAATGAATCCCCGAGGCTCATGGATTAACCTGTGTAATTAAAGGTTGAAATGTGTCAGCCTCACGGACAGAAACTGGAAGTTGGTTCCACAAGAGAGGAGCCTGATAACTGAAGGATCTTCCTCCAGTTCTGCTTTTGGAAACTCTAGGAACCTCAAGTAAGCCTGCAGTCTGAGAGCGAAGTGCTCTGTTAGGAAAATATGGAACAATAGGTTCTCGAATCTAAGATGGACCTAGGTTGTTGAGAGCTTTGTAGGTTAGAAGTAAGATTTTGAATTCAATTCTGGAATAGAATAGAAGCTAAAACTGGAGAGAGATGATCTCTAATTCCAGTTAAGACTCTAGCAGCAGTGTTTTGGATTAACTGAAGACTTTTTAAAGAAGTTTTTGGACACCCAGATAACAAACCATTGCAATAGTCCAGTCTAAACATGACAAATGCATGAACCAGTTTTTCTGCATCAGTTTTTAGATAAGTTGTTTCTGATTTTAATGATATTACGCAGGTGGAAGAAGGCAGTTCTGGTAACGTTTTTAATGTGGGGGATAAAAGACATGTCCTGATGAAAAATAATACCAATACTGTATTTTTAATATTAGAGCCAAAGGCCAGATTAATGCCATCCAAGGAGAGCGAAAGACTAAAAAAAAAAAAAAATCCTAAAATGCTCATGTACAAAAACCAAAACCTCACCTTCAGTACTTTACAAGCTATAATTTTCTGTGCTCTGTTTTGTCTTCTTCTTAAGCTTTTTGTACTCCTATTAGAATTCATGCACGTTTTCAAAAATACCACCAAATCTGGAAATATCACCGTTCAAAATCAGGATTTAAAACTGATTATTTTGTTCTTACCTTTTATTGTAAGCTAAATATTTATAAAATACCAATTCATTTAGATGTGGATTTTGTTATTAATTTGCAAACAGCCCTATTTTCCTTTATAATGCTTTTGTTTTAATTAAGAAAACTTTTTTTAATTGTGCATTAGAGAAAAAATCTGTGATTGTAACATTGTGTCCCTGATTACTATTTCTTATTTACCTCATTTTATTCTCGTTCCACCCTCCCCAACACTCCTGCCTGTAAAACAATTAAAAATAAAAATTCCGATTAGCTTCACTTTTATCTCCACATTGAGCGATAAACATAATTTTCTACGCTTGGTGCAAGCTAAATGAGGACTTCCCAAATGTACAGCAGAATGTTGCAATAAACAATCCTCTGACCGTATTTTATGATGTGTTTATATCAGCAATATGTGTTGCTGAAGAAGGCAGAGGAGACTTAGTAAAAAAAAAATAATAATAATAAAAAAGGAAAAATAAAGGTTGACTTTTTTTAAGAGGAGCTGAAGAGGAGACGAGCTAAATGAGGAAAAATCCAAATCTTTCAATTAATCTGCTTATCTCCCGTGTGGGCAGATGTTAGAGGGACTGCAGCGGGGCAAAGGTCAGAGAAATAAATAGACAAGAGGGGGGGAAAAAAAGAAATTGGAGCTGCCCGAGTTGTTAACAGACATCTACGTAATCTTTTCTGCCCTTCAGCCACCTTGTCTAAATCTTTTTCGGTTTATTTTTGTGTCTATCTGCGATAGGCATCTGCTGAATACAACCCAGCAGTGACACCAGCTGAGCTCAGAGCCACTTTTTGTGCTTTTTAGAAGAAACTGAATGTTATATGTGACGCTCCTTATTCTAATTTGAAATGTATATTTTTTTTTACAAACACAAGTTGTCTTTTATATTTCAGGAAGCCCTTCTCCGTTTGTTTGGGACTTTGTCTCAGTTTGTGTTTGCAGCTAATAGAGATTGCTCCACCGAGCTTTAATCGACACTGACATGCTGTCCGCTCTCAGATAAACAAACTGTCTTTATCTGAGGTGGACAGCGCTGACAGGGACGTCAGATACAAAAAGGAGAAGACTGAGGATGGGAGGGACAAAAAAATGAACTAAGAAATTTAGCTTTTGGTGATCATAGACTTTTAACAATTGTAAAGTTGCATCATGATTGTTGAATTTTAAGGATTTTTCTTTTTTTTTTAAATATATACAGTAGTTTCACATTCAAAACTATTTTTGTCCCATAAACAAGTTTAGTAATCTCATAAATATAACTGAGCTGCACCAACAGTTTCATGTTGAGCTCACACGAGCCTAAACTTCAGCCCCACAGTGGAGGATTTATTTCAAAAATGAAAATGTGGTACGTGAGTGAAAAGGAGTTCCCAAAGGAATATATCTGCAGAGAGCTTACAATATGTGGCTTATCTGTGCTTCACTATACAGGTGTAATTCTCTTCTTTTGATAATGTCCTGCTGTGAGACAGCTTAGGTGTATTTTTCTCTGGATTTATGCATATATCTACAGTATTTTCTTAAAGAACAAACTATAATTAGAGGTCTAAAAAGACCATACCATCATATGTCATAATCCCTCAGAAATTATTTTCTTAAATCACACTACTGGCTGGTTCTCTAATTATCTCTCAGATCAGAGCATGTGTTCAACATAATGGTACTTCTTCCAGCTATCTGTTAACAACGGTGTATCGCAAGGTTCAGTCTTGGGACCCACCCTCTTCACAATTTATAAGTAATGCGGGTGAGATCATTCCTGACGCATTCTTACATTTCTATGCTGACGACACAGTTGTTTATTGTCGAGCTAAAACAGTTGCTAAGGTTTTCCATCTTTTACAGTCTGCATGTGACATCATCCTGTCAGATTTGTTCTTTCTCAAACTTGTGCTAAATACTGATAAAACCAAAGTGATGCTGTTTTCAAACAGGAAGTTTTTTTTATATATTTTATTCAAAATAGAACACAAATCACAGATCAAAAGTTTAAACTGAGAGAATGTATCATTTTAAGGGAAAAATATGTTGTTTCAAA
>JARVLU010000600.1:20315168-20325274 GCA_031762415.1 Simpsonichthys santanae
ATATATTTGTGTGTGTGTGTGTGTGTGTGTGTGTATACACACACAGATTCATATTAGTGTTAATGTTGATACACCCTAATCAATGGTTTTGACATATAGAATGAATCAATAAATTAAATTAAATACTTTTAAAAAGATCACATTATTTTATGTTGAATGTAATTCATTTGCATGTATATTTTTATGGTTTAGATACATTCATCTTTTTACTACAGTCCTTAAAGTCCCCACAGCCTCATTTATTATCTTCATTCACACAAAACAAAATGCTAAAAATTCACCCATCAGTCCAGATATTAACAAATGATTCAATGCTACGACTCAAAGACTCCTCTTCGCTCTTGCCCCAGTTTTTATTGTTCTGCTGTTCCACCCTTTCATAAAACAGACACAGACCCAATATTGTTTATCTATGGTGCTGCTCAGACCTGAATAAAATATAAGCTTTACTTGATGGAGCTACTGTAAAGAAGCAGTGAAAATGCAAGAACAATGACTGTTCTCTTCTTTAGAATATATTGACGTCAGCAAATTATCATTATCATTGATTATGACGGCTTTTTGCGGCACCTCTACTCCTTTACAAGTGATTTTGCATGACAGTATTTTGTATCTATCCCTGCTACACGTTTAGCTCCAAAGCAAAGATAAACCGTGCGTTCCTTCAAGGTTGCAGTTCTACATCCTAGTTTCCCGTCAACCAGAGGCTACATCTGGTCACGCCTCAATGTGACGCCATGTTGTGCATGCTAACAATACAGCTTGGAGCCTTATTAGCACTAACAAATTTGTTCTTGACACTAATTGCAGCTTCGCAGTAAGCGATGCAGGGGCTAGACAAACGAAAGGCAGCAATCTTCCCATCACTGTTCACACAAATAGTGTGAGGTGTGGCTGAAGAGGGCGAACAACAATGGATTTGCTTCATGTTGGTGGGTTAAAGGTGGCCTCTCTAAAGGAGAGGGAGGGTGAGAGTGGGAAGGAGGTGGGAGGAAGCGACAATACTATCTCGAGGCTTCTTGGCTGAAGATTTAAGGGAGAGGAGTTTCCCAAAGAGGTGGTGCTTTGTGCATCACTTAAAAGGCAACATGTCTGTCAGGAACCAGCCTGATTTGGTTTTTGAGGTCTTATTTCATGCACTATCTCTCATGTTGCTATAATGACAGCAGTCCACCATTTATGGATGATTTTCATTGTTGTTGTATGGAAACACATGCATTCTTGTTTTAGCCTTCAGTCCAAGTCTGCTATGTGGCCATATTTGTTCTAGAATTGCGCCGCTCAATGTGGCTGCGTGTTGGAGTAGCTCTCACATTCATTCTGAGATTTTGCTTTTGAAAACTTTATTTCCTCTTTTTTTTCCCTGGATGTAAATGGCTTTTTTCGGTTGATTACTTCCTCTGGTATCAGATGCTGGATTTTTACTGAAACCTTTTTTTAACTTGTGGACATTTGTTGTGATGCGTAACCATGACATCAAGGTGATTTTCTACAACTGGGAGCAACTGATTAACGTCTCAAAAGCGCAAATAAGACCTCAACCACAGCCCCAAATCCCAAATGAGTTGAAAAGGAGGCACCGTGAATGCATACCCGTCTACCTGGAGGTGGTGCCTGACTGCCAAGATCTTGGAGGTAGCAGGAAGCGCGGCTCATGACAGCGGGAGGGCCAAGATTGTCCCCCGGCACTTGCAGTTAAGTCTGCGACGATGAGGAGCTCAGCAGGCTGCTTGGAGAAATGGCCACCGCTAGGGAGGAGTTCTGCCCGGCATTAGGCAATCCTGCTGCCCAAGAGGACCGAGAGGTCTGCTGGGTCTGAGTGGACGGATCGGCATCTGCAGCTAATTTCCTCAGATCTGCTGCAGATCCTTCCTACCCACAGCCATCAGCATCTATAACAGCTCTAATGAAACCAGGACGAGGAGCTACAATAACAATTAATTAAAGTATTTTTGAATTGAATTGAATTGAATTGAATATAGGTGTATCCCCTCATGAAATGATGCATCCTGGGAAGAAGTGACAGCCTATGGCTATCCAAGAATCTAAAAACGGGACAGCTCTCCTGATGTCAAGTTACACTCAACCCTCCAAACATCCACTGGTGGCAAAATGTTGGCATGGGTATAACGCACGCACTCGAAGGACTTTGCTGCTTTAGACGGGTCAGGATGCAGCAGATGTGGGCGAGCACCACCAACGCTGCTTCAGATCAGCATGCAGGAGGAGCGGCTGTGCGCACACATACGCACACACACACTAATATTGATGCTGACTTGTGCTCCCACTCTCAGCTGTTGCTCTGAAGAGGGAAAAAACGGTCCAAGACGCAGAGACGAGCGCATGTGTGTAAAAACGTGTGTCCTGGGGAGCGCAGATGATAAAGCGGATTCCACTTTGGCTTCTTGTTTACAGCTGAGGGTGGCTGAATGTCACAAGAGGGTTATCGTAGTTTGTCTGAGCTGCAGTTGTTGCATTTGATTGTAAATGTGTTGGCAACCTCACAAAGACACACAGAGCTGAGTTGCAGGAAGTTTAGGGCAATCCCTGGAAAGTGTTTCAAAGTCAATTTATGACACTTTCCTGCGAGCTAACAGATTTGGCACAGCGGAGCAGTGCTGATACGGCACACGCCAACCTTCCAGCGGGTCAAGCAGGGTAAGTCAAACGAGAAATTATTTTGGAAAGGCTTTTTATCCAAGGTCCACTAGATGTACAGGCTGTACTTGAAACTTGGCTTGACTGACAGCAATACTCAGAAGCACCAAATATGGCGTGAATGCAGCGCCGGCTCTTGGGGAGATTCCGTGGTCCTCCCACACAAACTCCCATCTGCAGGATTTTGTGCCAATACGCGAGTCCCCACTCAAACACGCTCGAGCTTGTGTATAGAAGAGCTCTGAATCCTTCACATCTGCCGCAGACGTCACATTCGCAGGCACTGGGTCATGTAAAAAAAATCTGTGGAATTGAAAAAAAAAAAAAAAAGTGGCTTAAGATGAAAGAAGAAGAAAGGAGAGAATAAAGGGTCTGGCTTTGGTGGTCTGTGTGTGTGTTGCTCAATAAACATGAAAGAAGGCGTGGCGACGGATATTTTTACTCATTTCCTGAGACAGCCATGCGCATAACCTCTTGTCTTTCTCACTTTTAGTCACTTTCGAGACAGTTTTTTTTTTTTTTTACATTTGTTTTTATCGCTCAAAGGTGAAAGAGTGAGAATGTTTTGCCCTTCAACTAATATAGTTTTCTTTTCATGTATATTTTTCTATTAAAATTGATCTAAAACATTGTGGTCAGCCTGTGCACAGACCTTAGCCCCCATCCATCCTTTCTAAACTTCCCTTGAGGGTTAAAAAATAAAATCTTTGAACACTTGTAGTGCCATAAACAGCTGACCTGCTCAAGGTGCTGACCTGGAAGGAGCAAGCAGCTCCAAATAAAGATAAAGTGAACTTTTTGTTTTGTTTTCAACAGAGGGATCAGCATTATGTGTCTGTTTGTCCATAAAAAAACAAAGTAATAGTCTACTTGGGGAAACAAAACTGTTCCTTTACAAATTAATTATTGAGAGAAATTGATTTTTAAATGAATGTTTGGCCAGTTTGTACCAACTATTCTATTTTAATTGGTCATCGGTCTCAATGGACAGTCAGCATCTTTTCCAATGAAGGTCCTCGTGGGTTTGCTGAAACCTCATTACAGGAAATTAAGATTTTACCAATTAGAAACAACGCTGTGTGCATGTCTTGAGTGTGCACTTGCTTGCAATTGGTTCTGCAGGACTCTACGCAAGTATTCAAGTGCCTTAGGCTGCTGCAACTCCCTTATCCCCCGAAGCAGTCCTCATGTTCTATCTTCTTTGCCCTTGCATCTTTGCCTCTCACATCATCGCCCTCATAGAAAAGAGGAGAATATTGCTTGTTTATTCAGCACTCCTCGGCAAAACCACATGCTCCACATGCGGTGCAGCGTGCCATCATCAGTATCTGCCTTGTTTGTGATTTTAAACGTGAGTGTGTGGCTCCAGAGTTCCCTTGTCAGGCTTGATTACTCTGAGTTGCCCTACAGATGGCTTTAGCAACTTCTCTCTTTTTTTTTTTTGATAATCTGAGCAGAGACGTCAGAGAAAGCAAAGTCTGTGTCATAACGTGTTGATTTTTCTCCCAGTCGCTGGATTTGAGTTGAATGGGGAGAACAGGTGGGTGGCGCAGAGGAGGAGGAGAAGAAAGCGTCTGTAGTAAAGGAGGGGCGCGCATTACGTGACACCCGAAGCGTAGCTGTAATAAGCTCGTCATCCTTATGCTTCGGTTCTTGCATCTGATCGGAGAGCGTTGGATCAAGTTTGTTCCAGATGACGCCAGCTGGTGTTGACGCTCAGAAGAGTAAATCATGCTGTGTGGCGTTGAACGGTTTTCAATGTGTGTTTTCTGATTAAGTTGCTTTAAATGTTGTTGCCAAGGGTTGAAATAAAGACTTTTCAAATACAGGTAGTCCTCGGTTTCCGACCGGCTTGGTTCCCGGATTTTCGCGTTTACGACCGCTGCCCCAGTGACGTCATCACACCTCACGTTGACTTTTTTATGCAGCATTTTATGTGTTTTTTTTTTTAATTTTTTGAGGGTATTTTGTTAGCTAACTGCTTGGAAATACAGCAAAACCGCGTTCTAGGTGCGCTGTTGTTGTGTTACATTGAAAAAAAAAAACGTGTTTAAAACGGCGTTACCGTTCGCCATGTGCTTTCAGTTTCGGTTTACGTTCAAATCGGTATACGACCGGGCCGTTGTAAGGGAACTCGGTTGTAAACCGAGGACCACCTGTATTGTGGAAATGTGTAAAGACCAGTTTGACCAGTTTACCAGTGTTTTATCAGAGTTCACTCTTATATTTTGCAGAATTATGGCCCTGATGCACGACCCTGCAGCTCAGAGTTCTGACATTCAACCCAAAGATAAACTTTTGTATCAAAAAATTGAAGTTCAGCTTTTGTAGTCAGAGACCTATTTAAAATACTGCATTTCATTAACTAAGTTAAAATCTTTTAGGTTTTATGCTGAACAACCAGAACTGAGATTACTTGCAAAAATGTATGATGTGTTTGTGCTTTTGACTACTATGATTATTTTTTTTTCCTTTCTTAGCAGATAAATAAAATAAAACTATTGTGAACGCTCGCATTTTATTTCTGAATGTGCAATCCAAAGATCTTAAAATATTAAATTTATTTCTTAAAACATATAATTGGGCTTTCCTGATCAAACGTATTTGTCCTGGATACTGACCAGATCTCAGTTTCATTATTTAGCTTTTTGTTTATTGCACAGACTTGCTGATTGCATAATCAAAGAAATTTCACTGGCATTTATAATTATTTTTCACTTCATATTTACTTTTCAATCCAAGCTGTACGAAACGTTCTTGCGCTTTATTAGAAGTTAAACCCCACAATCATTCAAACGCACGACTCTGATCTTCTTGCTGTCCCTTGTGCTGCCACACCATGTTCCCCTTTGGGGTTGTAAAGGTCGTAACATGTTTGTATTTATGTAATTAGTCTTCTCAGATACACATGAGCAGGGGGTGGTCAGGGAGAAGCACAAGAATGGTTTCCCATAAAACAGGTTGAGACGGAGAAAACGAGGGGATTGTTCCCGAGGGGAACGTCGTGATGGAATGTAATGTAATCTGGGTGCCAAGGTTAAAGCCACTGTTGTCCGTGTGGCAACTGTTCTTAGACCACCAGTGACATCAGAGTGTGTTCACTGTCCCAGGCCTAATTTAGCCACAAGCGCTGGCGACCATGGGATCCACTGTTCCTGTTTGTCAAACAGGATCTCTCAGTGCCAGCAATGACGTCGCCATTCAGATGGCCAGTTGAGCTCTTAAACCAAAGACATTCACACACACACACACACATGCATTATTATATAGACATTATCATAACATATTGAAGTTCAGGCAAAATAACAAATCTGACTTAACCAATAGTTCTCCTGGACTTTCTGCACTAAACACCTTATTGAGTTTATTCCAACTTTACACCATGACTGCTCATTTTCTATTATTCCAAACAGGAATCTCAGGAAAAGTGAAAACCCGTCCCTTCCCTGTGGCTGAACCCAATGACAGGAAATCAATATTTTCACATTTCTTGTGGGATTTTCTAAGAGCTTGATTTGTAGCCATGATCTGCTCTAATGGCTGTAAATTTTGTGGCATGAGATGAAATTGGAAGAGGCCAACATAAGGGTGTAATGGCCTGCTAATGTTTTACATTAGTGCTGATCGCGCGTGGCCGGTTGTTAATAGATGCTTGATTTATTGTTAGTTTTCACTTATGTTTATCCTCAGACACAAAACACAGAAACATTTTTCCCATAAGTAGACAGTACCGTAATTGCCAGTGTATAAGCTGCTACTTCTTTCTCACACTTTGTACCCTGAAGCATTTATCCCTCCATCATTTATTACACATTTTATTCTTGGTCATGTTTGTAGGGACATTGAACAAAAAATCATCAGTTCAATGTATGTTATTACATTTAGCTTTCCTTCTTCAGTCTGTAAATAATGTACAATAGACTAAAACATAGGCTTATACAGCTCCAATCTTTCAAAGAGAGGTCCAATGTAAAGTACAGTATATGAATATTTATTACCATATAACTAATTGAATAAACTCAATTTGGAGGAAAAGAGTTTAATTCTGACTGAACTGTGTAGCTAACAGCTGATCTGAGAAAGTTCACGACCAAAGTGGATTACTACCGATTGTGTTTTAGTGTGGAGTAGAACGTGCAGACAAAACTCAACTGTCTCGAAGGTGAAATACAAAAAATAATGTGTTTACTAAAACAGAACAACAAATGTTGGCGTGGCAAAATTGAGAAAACGCAGAGGAACAAAACATGAACGACTTAGCATAATGCCTGGACAGGGAGCTACAGACCAGAAACTGAATATAGCACTAACGAGGGAGAAATGACAAACACCTGGGTAGACAATGAGGATCAGGTGAGAGGAGGAGGAGCAGGAAGAAAAAGACTGAACTGATGATGAAGTAAACACAGGATCTCAAAAGACAGGAAAATACAGCATAAACCACAAAAGTTATTAAGCAGACACGAACTTTAACACTAACATCTTAATTTGCAAGAATTTCACAGCAGATCATGCAAATATGATTATAACCCTTAACATCACCATCAGTTTTGCATTACACATTTAAGACGGTCTTCATATCCTCTGGATCATATCCATCCACCTCTTCTTCTGCCGTCCCCTGCTTTGTTGACTGAAAACTTGTGTTTAATAGTCTTTTTACCTTGTTGCTATCTTCCATTTGCTGCACATGCCCATACCGTCTCATTCTTGATTCCTGCATCACATCCGTGATTCATGCCGCGCCAAGCTTTTTTCTGATATTGTCATTTTTGCCATCTATCCTTGAGGGATACTCCAAGAATCCCACATAGCATCTGCATTTCTGTTCTTTCCAGGAGTTCTTCACGCCGCACCAACTCTGCATTTCATGTCTTCTTCACAGCTTCCGTTGGCATTTCTCACCAAGACCTGATATTTGTACGTTTTGACCTGCTTCATACATTTCCTGTATTATCAGTAATAGTTAAGGTCTCGTTAGCTTTCGAGCAGACCATGGTCTCTGTTTTTGCTGTGTTTATTTTCAGACCTTTACTCTCAAGTGCCTGCTGCCACCATCTCAAAACATCTCGGAGATTAACCAGAATATCCATCCAGAACATATCTCATGGCGCGTCTCCCCTAATAAGCTCAGTAATTGCATCCATCACAACAATAAACAAAAGTGGGCTGAGATATGAACCCTGATGAACACCAACTTTAATTTCAAACGTTGTGTAGGCAATAGCTAGCCTCTGCTGCTATTATTGGCCTTCAAAGCTTACCATAATATTTTACATTAATAATTGTGTAATGCATGATTTAGCATATGTAAAGATGACAGCAGTCCTCTTTAATATCATCTTTTGAGTCATGAGTCTGTTCAAAATTAAAAAAATATTTCAAACTGAAGCCCTTAAAAGAGCTATATACAACAGGTAAGATATTAATTACTTTAAAAGCTCTAATTGTTGCATTTTGTATAAGTTTAACTGGGGTTTCTTATCCATGCTCTATAGTTTTAGCATCATGGGAACATTTTCAAACGTTTTTCCATTTTATATTTATTATGTCCATTAATCATTTCTGCCTTTTACAGTGAGAACCTTTTTCTTCAAACCTTCCTCAGAAGTATCAGGTTGTGTGTTGTGTACAGTGGTTATGTTTGTTTACCCAGCCAAGCATCACTTTGTGAGGTGTTGGCTCATTGCGTGTCACTAACAGGGAGAGTGTTCCCGTGTCCTGGTTTAAATTATGAAGAGCAGGATCTACCCCGCTGCTCGAGGTGTAGCGATAATAAATTGTTTACTGCTACACTGTCGAGGCAACACAGTGGAACAAGTGAAAAGGATCAGTGACACGTTAATAGAAGCAGCCAATTATTATGACCTTGGCTTCATACTGCTAAAAAAAAAAAAGAGCATTACAACACAGAAGTGTTGTTCAACTGTTTCCCTGCTCACATTTTTTAGCATCGAGGTCAGTTAGTGAGAAATAAAAGCTCAGGAAGAAGTCCAATTACCACAAGCCTGAAAGTCTGAAAACTTTTCCCCATGCTTAGCAAAAACTAAAGCCACCTTTCTGAATTATACATGTGATCGGTCCACTAAACCAAGATTTCTGTCGTTAAAAGAATGAGCAACTCTGGTTTTAAAGTGCTCGCTCTGCTCAATCTCATAACAAATTAATGCACTAAATATGTTTATTTCATAAAAGTTTCTATTTGTTCCCACAATCACTTATAAAGAAATTATTACTGGAGCACACAGCATGCTTCTGCAAGGATTCATCTGTTTATTTAACATGAATAACTCAAAGAAAGGCATCAAATTTGGACTGCTGAAAGCCTAAAAACAAAATGTCCTTGGATTTTACCTTATTTGCATATACTGTATTGCACCCTGGGTTCTGCATTAGCCAGTTTTACTGTGTTTTTTTCTACTTGCACATCTGGATTATTACAGGCTTTTAAAAATACAACAGGTCCCGGTGAGGTGGCAGTTGATTTTACAGTTTTAATTACAATGATTAATAGACACTTTCTGGCAGCTCATTGATAGCTTTGAGATTAATGACATCACGCACCTGTACTAATTAAAAGAAAGTTAGCAGTCCTTTTAAAGCAGGAACATTGGGTGAAAGCACGTCAAATTAGTGAGACAGACTGACTGAATGCTGAAAAATATAATGTTTTTCGTTTTTGCAGCAACTAAATGTGTGAACTTTGTATGAAAATTGTAATTTGAACACTGCATAAAGCTTATACCCTTTTCATGTCAGTGTTATTAGCAATTATAATTATTTACTCTCATTCCATGACCTTACCAAATTACAGAATGGCTTGCCGAGTAGCATACATCATATCTAATAAGTAATGAAAATGCAAAATAATGGCTAATATAGTCTCTCTTTTTTTTTAGACCCAAAGCCCTTTTTGAATGTCATCCCAAATTTCCATTCAACCTAATGTAGCCTTGCACTTGTAAAATAATGTTTTTATTTTTCAAATATTAGTTAAAATATTTTTGCACTAGGCCGGATGAAATTGTTTGTTTGTCAAACCAGTGACTAAGTTCTAATTGTATTATTTTTGAAATCCAATGAAATATTTATTTTAAAAGTAGCAAATATACTAATAGTAGAGATGCTGACTTTAAATTGGGTGTAAAATTTAGTTGAAGCAAAGTAAAAGAGGAAAGCTAAGCAAATACCTAGAAACCCCATCCTTACCTTACAAACTTGTAAAAGCCACAGTTGTGTTTGTCAGCAGCTCAAAAGATGCTTTTTTAAAAGTTTGTCTGTTTGTCTGCTCTGGAGATACTTGTACTACTATAATAAAAATATGTTTTTAATTTTAACATGACTTTATACTGATACAAACATGACTGTTTATTCCAATAATTCTCAGTCGGGTCATCAGGACAGTTTTTTTTTTTTTTTTTTTTTTTTTTTTTTTTTTTTAATTGTAA
>JARVLU010000600.1:20332504-20344602 GCA_031762415.1 Simpsonichthys santanae
CCACACGTTGATGCTGGAGCACAGGATGCTCTCCACTGCACACCTGTAGAAGGAGGTGAGGACTGAGCTTCTCAGACTTCTTAATGATAAGTGCTATGTGTTGTCATCATTGTATGTTCCCATACAATGGCCAAATTGGTTCTTTGCATTTAACCCATCGCACCTGGGATACATGTGGGAACGGCTGGGGATCGAATCTGGGACTTTCGGATCCAGAGTCGGCTGTCCTACCTCTACTCCATCTCAGCCCTAGCATTCCATGAATGAATGTTCAGTGATTCATGAGGTGTTTTGCTCACAGCAAAGGCAAACAAACACACGTAAACACTTTGGCAGAAACATTATTGCCCCACTTTCATCTTTGGCAGAGGGACTTAAGATTTAATATAATTTTATTGGGAATAATAAGAGGATTTTAGGTCTGACTTCATCGTCCTGCAGCTCAAAGAGCCTCCGCAGACAACCAAAACTCTTTGCACCACACAAATAAAAAAGTTTAGGCCATGAAGCTGCTTTCCCGTAGCCCTGCATCAGTCCATCTCCATGGTTACGCAGCTTGAATCAAACAGCAAGACGTCAGACAGAAACACGATAAGAGAGGACATTCACGTCAGGTTCCAGTACTGGGAGGTAAAACTTTGTGTTTGTGTTTTGGAAAATGAACAGAAAGCTATAAAGGTCCTTGTAGAAGAGTGTTTGTGCTTCTTTTTTGTTGCTTGTTTGCTTGTCTGCGTACGTGTGTGGGAGGTGCAGCGAACAGCAAGCTTCTCCTGCGAGGTTCCCCCAGTTGTATCTGTGAAGGAGCAGCACCAGTGTCTGAGTAAATTTTCAGGAAAGCGCCGCACATAAAAGGCACTTACACCACGACCGCTCCACCTTCCCATCCCTCCCTCAGCCTCGAGGCTCAAGATGAATGATGTTATCAGGAGACTCAGGGGTAGAGGCGAGAAGGGAGCTTGTAAGAAATCCTTCTCGTGTCGCCATCTGCATACATACGGGAAACTCCCTGCAAGATATTCGCACGGTGCTTCATGAATATTAAGAGTTGTGTGTTGTTTTTTCCTCTGGACTCCAGAAAGTGTTGGTTATGGCGTCTCGGTCAGAATGATTAAAACAGCGATCACAACTCGGGCGCAGTGAGGGAGTGCTCACTAAAATATAATCATACACAACCCTGCTGACTGCTCTCCTCATTTTTCCCATGTTGCACACACACAGCCCTGCAGGAGAGCAGAACTACTCAGATGAAAATTATACAAAGCCCAAGAAAAATCATCATTTTAATGATGTTGTTTTCCTCTGGTCTTACTGGTTTTTATTTAAAATTCTCTAGTGCTTGCAGATACAGCTTTCAATACACTCTGGGTCTTGCCTACAGTGTTACATGTGTATGTTACATCCATATGTTTAAATATACAGTATATGATTCCCAAGACTGCTGGAGAAATATTCTGTGGACAGACAAAACAAAAGTAGACTTTTTTTGGAAGTTTCCATTGCATCTGCATAAAACTAGCATTGCATTTCAGGAAAAAAAGCCTCAAAGCAACAGTCAAACACGGTGGTGGTAGTGTGACGGTTGGCCATCCTTGTGCATTGAGTGCATACCCACGTTTCAGAATAGTGTATCATTATAGCAGTACAGCTGCACTGTAAAAAAAATCAGTAAAAATTAGATTAAAAACTGTCAAATGGCAACAGTAAAATGCTGTAAAATCAAAAACCACATATCACAGTAGTAAATAAACTGTATTACAGTAGTCCTTTGCTACTTCACAGTTCAACTTTCACGGACTCGCTCTTTCGCGGTTTTTCAAAGTAAGATTGGACATGACACACAAATGACTGATTGATGGATGAGCCACGTGATCGGCATGTTTTTTTGTATAAATTATTTTGAAGGATTTAGCACCTGTGTGCAGCCCCCAGGTGCAAGGAGAAGCTCCCTCCTGCAGCATGTCATGATCGTCGATCTCTGCCACCTGCCAGCGATTGCAGTGGAGAAGTGGGCGTGGCCGAGAGCACTGGCAGGTGGCAGAGAGTGGAAATCATGACAGGCTGTGCTCTTTTAGAGCGTTTTGAGTTTAGAAACTTTTTTTTAGAATATTGCAAGTGTGGGAAGGGTTTTTAACATCTTATTATATAAATATAAATACTAAAATTACTACTTCTACTACTATTCTTACTTCACAGTTTTTCACTTATCGGGTGGGAATAGAACCCCCACGATAAACAAGAGACTACTGTACTGTAAACTATACATACATTAAAACAAGTAAATGCAACAAATTTTAACTGATGAATTAACATAAAAAGTTGTTCCAACTACAGTAAAATACTGGCATTTGTAGATGACAAAAATGTTAAATTTACATGTTTTCAATGTACTTATGCATAAATTATTCCGTCAAATAGATTTTCTTATGTGTTTTTACGTAAAAGTCTTATAAGTACAGTGAAAATGTGTTTCTGTTTATAAAATAACGTAAATTTTACTTGGTAAAACTGTTGAATTTATATACTCTGTAAAACTATTTACATGTTCACGGTATTTTTTTTTTTTTTTTCAGAATTTCTCCGTCAACCCAGCTGCCAGTTTTATTTAATAAAAATTACAGATTGTTTTTACAGTGTACTAGTGTAAACTCTCAAACTGCACCAAACAGGCTGTGTAGTTTGTATATTTCTGAAGACTTTAAAGTCATCAGAAATGTGTAAAGTTTTATTAATTAATTTTAATAGCATGTCTCTGTTTTTCTGACAGTAAAAGAACTAAAGCTACATGTCTGTCTCACAGCTTCTGTGCTCCAGCACTGCCTCTTTTGCTAATCTGTTGGTCCTTCTGATGCATGTGTGGGGAAAGCTGTGTGCCATAAATGGCTGCAAAGTGGACAGAGGGCAACAATGGTGGATGAATTAAAATTAAGGACAAGAAAGAGTGGTTCAATAAGTGCAAAACAGATCAACTTAATCTTATTAAGACCAATAAAGACCCTCACTTTAAACTGAGTTTGTTCATAACTCTAAAGTTTTGGAGGGGAACTTTGTTTTTTTCTTTGCCCTTCCTGTAAGGCCTGTGTCACTTTGTTACAATTAATGCATAAAAGTGCTGAGTAGCAGACAGAAACTGCACCATCATGTGCATATTTTGAATAGACTGATGGCAAATTGTTGAACTGCAATTATATCTATTTTAAAGACTGTGGCCATGGAAATCTGATAAGAGCGTATTTTGTTACAGAATGCATTGGGATTGATTTCAGTCGGCAGGTGCTTCAAGGATTCTATTAGAACTTAAAATAAAGTCATCAATAAGGAGAGTCTCTGGATTTCTTGTAAGAATGAGTCCATAAATATCTATATTTGTTGTGTGGTAATTGTTAGAAGAGCTGCTGTAAAGTTGTGTGTAAGGTTAATTTTCAACGTTTGACCAAAAACATCTACAACTTTGTCATTTCTCACTATAAGATGATCATATAAAACCCTGGCATGAACGGCTGCTTCAACAGATTACAATGTTTCTGCGTTTCTGACAACATTTGCTAATAGTGTGATTTGGCTGAGGAAAAATAAAACTCATGCATCTGAGTGAGAGCGTCAACACCATCGAATCTCTCACGGTCTAACATCATTACATCGCCCACCCCTATAGGAAGCTTTTATTAAACTTAATGTAACATAACAAAGTGTTGTAATATACACCATCTCTGGTCCCTTTTGCAAACGCTGACAAAAGCTAACACATGGAGCCATTTTTAACAAATTCATCGTCAGCTTATTGTAAACTTTGTACCATAATATGCAATATGTGGAGTTTATAAGGCTGAATCTGTCTCTCTGCCCTGGGTCATGTTTAAACATGCCCTGGAGGTGTTGTCAGGATAGAGACGGGTGTTAGAAAATTTTATTTCAAATATCCCTCAGTCATACTCTAACATGCTTGGTGATAAAATTCACAAGTTTATTGATTTTGCCTGCATGAAGACTTTTCTTTAGATTTGTCTTGCAACAGAAATGTATTCTGTGCTCTCCTCTTTGCAGCACATAAAATGTTAGCCTTGGGGTTAGAGTCACTGCTCTCTATGGCGCTCTGCAGAAATCTCCCTGAAATCCATAGCTCAAATGCATTAAGTTCAACTTATATTTCTCCACATCTGGGAAGAAGCATCAACACATTTCTCATCAAAGTTAAAAAAAAAAAAAAAAATAGCTAGATCAACAACCCAGTCAACTCTAAACCTTTCTGTGTTGGGCTTAAAAAAATAAATAAATTGATGTAATATATCATAGAGTGATCATCAAATTTGCAGCCTGGGGTGAGAGGTGGATGTGAGGTGGAGATGGGGATTTTGACAGTTGAACCCACCCACAATTGGCTGTAGTGTAAAAAAAAAAGTGTTAAAAAATGGTAAAAGTACCATTATATGTGAGATAATTATCATGTTTTCCTATTTAAATCAATGTCAAAACAATATAGATACTAAAAAGTTATTTTTCATTCGTTTGTAATGTTCAAAATATATGCTCTGATGCAGGACTTTACCAGTCCTCACTCTTAAAGCTCTTTATGTTCCACTGGTTCTTCCTTTAATATCAACTGGGTGAAGAAAGCATTGTTATTCTGTGTTTAATTAATAATATATTGTTGATTCTGGTGTTTGAAATTGTTCTAAAATGATGTTGACCATGAAACTCATACCCACTTTTCTCATTTTGGTCTTAAACTTTCCTATTTTCTTTCTTTTCCCCACATTTTCTTATGCATTTCTTGTCGTTTAGCATTCCTGCACAGTGGCTCAAGCTCAACAACAACCAGGACTTTTTGTTTAAAAATAAAAACAAGGAAAAAAGTTTTATTTAATGAGAAGAAAAGGGTGACAACAAATACCACCATGTGTTTAATTATATAAAGAATATATATATATATATATGGTCTGGTTATGCTATTTTAAGCTGATGCAACTTGGTAAAGCATTTTCTGGCTTGCAGTGATGATAAATGGCTTTATCTGATCAGATTAAACAACTTCTCTCAACCAAAAATCCAAAGTAACTATTTGTTAAAATAGCCCAACTCTGTCTAAATTCATAATTCCTGCTCAAAGAGTCAACTTTGCCTTAGATAAGAGAATTAAGCCTTGATTGATTCATTGTTATTGTTTGTTTATTATTATTGTTTGCTGTCCAAGTAGCATCCTTCACAAAAGAGTCATGAACAGTGGAGTTCACAACAGAACGGCCGACGTCGCCTCGTGAATCCACAGTTTATCACAAATAAGTCACTCTTTTCCTCTTGTTTTAATCAGAGTTGCAGGTGGGCTACTAGAAACCAGAGGAGCCAACAAGTACCCCAAAAGAAGTCCCATTTTTCTTTGTACTCTTTGCAGCTCTTTGGGCTTCAGTCACTGTCACATCTGCCTCCAGGGGTTATCATTATAATAAATTAGAACCAGCTGCAGAGGGATTCGGGTAATTTGTCATTTGAACCAAATCCAAAGCAGGTATTGTCAGTGCGCTGTGTCAGCTTCCATGTGATTTTCTTTTTTTTTTTTTTGCGTATGATGTTTCAACCTGCTAATTATGGGAATGTCGCTCAGACCAGAAACTCCACTAGACTGTGATGGAGCACCCCATGCTGTAACTGGTGCCCTCTGTGCTGGCTGTTCTGTGTGACAGGCAGACGAATGCAGTCTATAAATATTTCATACAACCATGTTCCTCTAGGCCTCTATAAACAACAACAAAAAAAACATGATATGAAATGAAAGCAAGAAATATGTCACTTTGATGTAAATAAAGCCTATAAATAAGTGTAATGGCTTAAAGAACAGTGAAAAAGATGAAGACGGAATGAGAAAAACATGAAAGTGCTTTACAGTAAATGTGTCGTTCATTTGTTTCTTCTTTTCATATTTTTTCCCGGTCATGTTGAGACTAAACGTGAACTTGCCCACTCTGTGGGAACCGAATGTCCAGGTGGTCTGACGTCAGATGAGAAGTGGTTATTGATCAGAGCTCCTCTCAGATGCTGTCAGCTCACTCAGCCAATTCTTGTGCCGCCTAGTGATTTTCACACCAACCCCCGGTACAAAACGGCGGCTGAAACTTTCTGCTGCCTCGAGCCATCAGCAAGGATAAAATGAAGTGTTGAAGCCATATAGGCTTTGCAATATGGTCAATAAAAAAAGTATTTGCATGCAGAGTTGGTCGCTTGCTGATCATGAGGCACCTATTTGAGGCTGAGCCTGAAACTGTGACAGAAGAACTCTTGACAACTGAGGCCAAGTATCGAACATAATCTAGCTGACTGATGACAATTGAAACCATGAGAGGCAGAGTATTGTGCTTGTGAATTATGCTGAGGCAGATAGGTTATAACTATGGTAATCACTGACTTCACTTAAGTGTTGCTAAAGGTACAAGAAGAGCTCAATAATGTTCCTAAAATAATGAGAATCAATAAATGATTATGCACCTCACTCCCTTCAAAGTCTCCAAAGATAGTTTGTCTGATGGAGGCTGGGGTGGTCATGTGTTCCAGAGGGTTTTGGACATATTTCTGTAAAAATGTAATGACCAATTGCAATTCTTGAGAAAATATAGTGTGAATTTGTAGAAGAACGTTCTGAGAAACAACTGAAATTAGCTATAAAAAAATAAAAAAACAGGCTGGCATTTAGCTGAAATGGAAGAACAAGCCTAGATTAGCAAAAGAAAGTGGAAAGAAAACATATTTGTTGAATTAGGTTTAAACAAGCAGAAAAAAGGCACAAAATTAGCTTTATTTATTTTTTAATTAGCACAAAAAAAGGTCTGAAAACTAGCTGAAAGGCAGCAAGAAGTAAAAAAGCAAAAAGCAGAAAGATCTGAATGTGGAATTAGCTGAAAATGCTAAAATTAGCATACAAACAGCTAAATAGTAACAGTGGTAAAAGCTGAAACTTGTAGAGATAAACTGAAAGGAGCATAGCAAGCTGAAATTAGCAGAAAGAAGATAATTAGGCCCAGGAAAAGCTTGAATTTATCTGAAAACAGCCAAAATGAGCTAACAAAATGCTAAAATTGTAGATGAAAAAGTAGACCACGCTTAAATTAGTAAAAGAAAGCAGATGGAAAATGTTTGCCCGACTGTGAAAGAAGCAGAAAAACACAAGTGCAAATTATCTGAAAAAGTGTGAAATTTGCAAAAACAGCTGAAAAGTAGCTAAAAAAAATAGAAAGAAGCTTAAATTAACAGATAAAGGGGGAGAAAGGACATTTTTGCTGAATTAGACTGAAAAAGTTAAAATGCAAAAATGGTGGAATTAGATGAAGAAATTCAAATTAAAAACAGCTATTTTTAATCAAAGCTGAAACTTGCATAAATAAACTGAAAGGAGCACAGCAAGCTGGAATTAGGAGAAAGAAGCTAGAAGAATTACAAAAAATGTAGTTATCAGAAAAAAATCGGAAAGGAGCCCAAAACGGCTGGGGAAAAAAACAAAACAAAAAAAAAACAGCTGAAATTGGCTGAAAAAAGTTAACATTTGCACAAAGAAGCTGAAGCAAAAGAAAATGTGAAAGGAGCAGTAAACGGGTGTAAACAGATCGAAAGATTTGAAGGATGCAAAATGAGCTCAATTCATTTTCCATGAGGAAAAAACTAGCAGAAAAGGCTAAACATTTCAAAAAGCTAAAATTGTACCAACACCATAAGTCCAAGCAGAAACAGCTGAACGTTTATTTGATTTTTTGAAATAACTTGAAAATTGTGGGACAAGAAACGTGCCAAAAATTGTACATAAGCTAAATGGATCACAATAGTGTGAACGCTTCGTAAACATTCACACTATTATATGGTATTCATTTATATGTGCTTTGTGTTTTTTTAGTACTAAAGTATATGTACTCTGTTATTTTATCCATAGACTAATAGCTTTAGAATTGAAGCCAAAATTGTAATGACTGGGCATTCCTCTAAAGTTCCCTGAACCACGAAGGATCTGCAGAATAAAAACCCACCAAATGTCACTATTCCTTTTCTTTTTGTCTTTTTTTTAAGTGTGTGAGGTTTTTGGAAAGTAGCTACAATAAAGGCTCTTAAGAATCTTGACACAGCTGTGGGTGTCACAGGGAGGAGTGGGGGTCTCCTCTTGTTGATTTATGTTCAGTCTCTTCAAGGAAATGTTTGCAAGTCATACTCTGTATCAATGCCTCATAAATGTTTTAAGAAACAGCTGTTTTTGTCAATAATCTCAACAGAATTTGGGCATTTAGGCTTTTTGTTTGTTTGTGTTTATCTCATTTTAGGCAGCACAGATTTTCTAACATTTACAATAATTTATTTTATGCTGTGCAACTTTTTATAAATTATGGTAGTTTATCCTAGGTAGAGTACTTCCTGCATTTACAGTACAGTAATTAATTTTTGGTGGCACGACTTCTCCAGCTTTTATGGTGATTCTTTTCAGGTGGCTCAACTTTTCTTCAGTTTACAGTCATTTATTTTATTTGATGCAACTCTTTTTTTTTTCTTTACGCTGAGCAGCTTTGCTACAGTTTACTGTAATTTAATGTAGGCAGCTCCACTTTACAGTACACACATTTATGGTAATTTATTTCAGGGGGTGCTGCTTTTCCAGCATTTTTGGTCATTTCCACATCTGGCTCGTGGTTTCTCCGCATAGGTACAGGCCTGAAAAGATAATATGATGACATAAAAATAAACTAGCTTTGCTGTCATTAAATAAAATTTAAATACATAAACAACATTTGCTGCACCTTTGCTTGAGAAACAATTCATAATTTTAATCAAAAACCTCTCTGTCTTGAACCTTTTTCTAACAGGAGCCAAGAATCATGAAAGAATAGCTGTATTTAGTCCACATAAGCCTAGTACATTAAGATATTAACCTAACAGCTTTGCTTTTATTGTATGCAGAAAGCTTTCACTTTGTGCAGCCGTGCACATTATGGGGTCGTCACACTGGAGGAGACACAGTCCGGGAAGATGAAATACCACACAAGTCCTGGAATCAATCCCCATTAGCATAACCATAATTGTCAGAATTGATTCCACAGCAAAAAATTATCATACCTGAGGTATGGCTCAGTTTGTCCAGCACAAATTGATGACACAAGCGCTGCAAGGGCGGCAGTGGGGACCTTAGCGGTGGATCGTGGTCCATTAAAGCTCTGAGTAAGGACACAGTATCAATAGTCGCTGGGTCCCTACAGCATGTGAGGTGTGCACAATCAATAGCTTTTCCAGATTTGAAAGTTGGGTCACCGACATGATGCAGGTTGTTTCTCTTCCACACAATTTCCAAGGAGGCAGTGGAGACGAAGCAAGAAGCAAGGTGTGAATGTGACCACGGGGTTGTACCGATGACAGGACACTTAAAGAGGAGTTAATGCTCCTGTCGACCCTTAAAAAGAAGGAGAGGCTATTCTTGCCATTTCAAGAGCAGAGGTTGAGAGAACAGGTGGCCGAGGAGTGACACTCACGAATGCTCTTAACACGGTGGTTCTACTCTTTCAGATTACACTGCCTTTAATCCTTTTCTGATGGTTCTTTTAAAGATATTCTGTGATGTAGCAAAGGTGAGTATGTGTGGGTGTAGATGCACTTCTTTCAGGCACGCAAGTTATTTCAAGTTCAAGTGTCTTTATCATCCCCGAGGGGCAATTAGTTTCACAGTAGAGATTTAAAAACATCTACAATAGGGAAGTCATCAATGTGCATTGAGAAGCCTGATCCTTCCAGGGATTAATGAGTTTTTTCAGTCTGTTCTACATCTGGGCAGCAGACACCTGCGTCCAGATGGAAGCAACCTGAACTCACCATGGAACGGATGATCAGGATCTGCCAGAATCAGCCCGGCCTTGTTCACGCACCTCGTCTTGTGTGGGTCAGGGAGGTTCTGTAAGGCTATGCCAGCAGCGTTGTTGCACATCCTGACAATCCCCGAGAGTTTTGCTCCTGTTTGTGCACGTTGACAATCCAAACCAACAGATGAAGGTGAACGTTGAGACTCGAGACAACATGAATAAAACGTTCTCATAAAAGTCAAATCAACATTAAAACCGCAGTTTTCAATAAAAATACATTCTCTGGTGGGCCTTTTTACAAAGTGAGTTCACAAGGAGGTCAAAGGTCGGAACAGTTCCCAGATCTTTGTTATGTTGCACCATCTCAACAGCTTCACCGTTAATGACCACAGGAGTGACAACTGAAGAGTCTTTTCTAAAACCATATACAATCTCCTCTGTCTTAGAAACAAAAAAGATGGTGTAGAGGCAGGGCAGACGGCTTGGGACCCAAAAGACCCAGGTTCGAACCCCGGTCACTGCATCCCTTGTGGTGTCTTTGGGCAACACACCTTATCCCCAAATTGCCCCCCGGGCGCTTTCAATAGCTGCCCACTGCACCACCTGGTGGTGGATGGGTTAAATGCAGAGAGTAATTTCGTCCTTGTGTGGCAACATACATTGTGTGACATTATTATTATTATTATTTAGCTTTAAAAAGGAAGACTCACACCATTCAGTGAAGTCCCACCCCCCCACCCCCGACCACAGGTCCAGGGTCTGGGTCATCCCTGCTGACAAAGGACAGGATGACAGTCGTCAGCAGACTTTAAGCTGTGACGCTGTGGGAACTGGCTGCGACAATCGTTTGTATGTAAAATGAATAAAAGGGACGAAAGAACCAGTAAACGACAGAAGGACACCCAGTTGACCCTCACCTGCTGAGGCCGAACAGTTAACAAGTCCACAAGCCGAGGCCAGAGCCGAGGCCGTGTATTGCAATTTATCTGCTATAATGTGGAGCTGAATACAGCTGCAGATGAAAAGTCAATAAATATATCAATAAATAATCATTTCCCCAAACCGGTACTTTTTTAAAGCCGTGCCTTGAGGGATTTGAGCCACCACGTATCCATTTGAGAGATCTGTCTTTTCATGATTGTGCTTAATGGTGAAGGGCAAAGTATTAAATGAAGTCATCAGAGAATTGTGTAAAAGCCACGTGACATGGTCTCTTTGTCCCGTCTGTCTTTTACGTCCGTGTTTCATGTCATGCCTTTCATGTTTCATTGATGAGAGTCTTCAGCACAGTCATGCAAAGCAGACTGTTCCGGTGGAGCCGCTGACGGAGAGACAGTGCAGCGACCAAAACAGCCACGGACAATTAAAGCATGTCCCACATGATCATCTGAGGACATTTCCATTTTGTCTAAGCCAATCAGCTGTCATTGACTGGCCTGTCCGTGACCTGACTATCATATCATCCCTGTGAGAAAAAAAAAATAAAAATCTAAGGGAGACTAAAGGAAAAGTATGATTTTGGCACTGCACTGAGTCCTGTATTAAAATAATGTAATCTTTAATCTGAGTTATTTTACTCTTTGAACTCCTGGCAAGAGTAAACCATCACAGATTATAAGGTTCTGTCAAGTATTGAATATCTTACTCCATTTCTTGTCTCCGATAGCCTTCATCCACCTGGTCAACCTCGGGTCAACTGGCTTTACTGGCCTCATTTCCGTCTTTTTTTTTTTAATCCAAGGTGCACGGCATTTAATGCTATTTTTAATGCAGCAGCACATGCAAATCAGGGGAAAATAACTGAGCCTCTTGACTACTCCCACTCAGTTACAGCACGGGTTAACACGAGTCATCTCAGCATCTCTACAACCAGAGTAGTCGTTGGCGAAAGTGCAGAACCATATTTAAATGATGCGTTCCTTGGTTTTAAAGGTCAGTTAGCTGGGGAAGACATCTTGAATTGGGTTGACCCCGAATATTAATCTGTTGTAGGTGCCTAGCCAATGATTTGCTGTGAGCTTGATTAAAATTCAGCCTTAGCCTCTTAGGAATTCACATTTCGGCAAAGCAGATGCGCAACAAAACATTTGAGAAATCGGCGATGCGACCTTTACCACAAGCCGAATCATCCTCGCATCTTTTTTCCTTCTACCTTGCAGAGGTCACCTGCTTGAGTCACTTGGCAGAAGAACATGAGCGACTATAAGAAGCTTCTAAAAAAGCTAAGTCTGGTCCTCTGGACATTCAAAAAACAAAACAAAACAAAGCAAAAAAAAAATTGTAGAAACG
>JARVLU010000600.1:20344702-20364784 GCA_031762415.1 Simpsonichthys santanae
TTTGAATGTCCAGAGGACCAGACTTAGCTTTTTTAGATTTTTCTACCTGGATTATTGAGCATGCATCAGGGTATAAGAAGCTTCCCAAAAAAGTTCAGAAGCACGGATGTGATCTCCGTCTTTACCATGACCCCACAGTTTCTCAGCCGAGTGCCGGTCCTGCCCATGTCGACTCACTTTAGCTGCTAATCAGCACCAGCATTTGTTTAGTGATAACACTTCCTGTGCTGAGCCATCACTTTGTTTTTCTCTACACCTCTGTGAAAGCCATCACTGACATATATATAGAGATAGACTACGGAAAGGGCTAATTTCAAAACATTGGAATTGATTTCCTAAAATTCAGTTATACATAGTTAAATTAATGACTTCTGTGTTTTCAGTCTTAAGAGGATGGATTTATTTAAAATGATCTGTGTGTTCTGGTGTGGGTTTGATTAGTGTTGCCTTGTTTGCCTGTACTGACTGGGGCTCTTCAATCTCTCTTCATTAGATTTTAATAGTTTTTTTTATTTATTATTATTATTGCTCAGGTAGAGGACTTTGCACAAAATAATGTAAACTTCCCCACGTGCTGGATTTTGGATAAAATTGTGCTGCTGTGTTGTTCTGGCTGAGCACACATTTTATTCAACTGCTCTGACGTCGAGTTTGTTAGAATTAAGTTGTGACTTAAAAAAATGACTAAATCTTCTTAGAGTGTGATTGAAATATTTAGCTTGTCACACATCATGTGCCACTCAGACATGTCCTGCATCTGATTGCTCACACTCACACATTTTTAAACATCTAAGCTCAGTCAGGACATCTTAGTTCAGCTTTAATCAATTGCAGTCAATAAATCCTGGTCAAAGATAAAGAGCTGCAGCTGAATCCCATGCAGAGCCGACCTCATGGGATTATGCCAGATGTTCTTATCTAACCCTTTACAGAACAGAGTGCACTAAACTGTGTTTGGGTTTCACAAGCACAAACAATAGTTTTCATGCAAAACGTGTGCAATTATGTTTTTTTTTTCTTAATGAAAACAGAAAAAATATGAGCCAAAATGACTTTTTGACTGATGTCACTTTTTGTACTTGGAATTGGTGAGAACAGTTTAGCTATTTAAAAATGGATGCTTGCGGCTGTTTCCATGAAAGGAGGGTGATCGTGCAATATTTCACTTATCACTGGATGGATTTTAATGAAACACTCAGAAAATAATCATTGGATATGAAACTACAACCCATTAACTCTTAGTCAATATGTCAACATCAGCGAAGACTAAAAATTTGTATACCATATTTTCTGTCGTACATAATGCAGCACCTTATAAGCCGCATCAATCCAAATATGTCTAATAAAGTGGAAAAATCCATAAATACCTTGCTTTGCTGTATAGGTAGCATTTATTATGTTGTTGTTACGCATCATCTCTGACAAGGCTGCCAAATGGTGGGCGCAGGGATGCAAACTGGAGAACTTTAACAAGAATTTAACAAGATTAACACTTAAAAACAATTATTTGTTTGCTTGAAATTATAGTGAAGATGTGTCTCAGTCTGACGTTTCCTTAAAAAATGCACTTTAATGGTGAAATCAGCTGCGTTTCAAAAGCTGATGCATGGAGGTAGTAGTGCACAGAGGGAGCTGTGCATTTCTTCAAAATTTAACAAGATAAGCACCTAAAACAATTATTTATTCGTTCGACATTATAGCAAAAGTGGGTCTCAGTTGAACCATTACTTAATGAATGCACTTCAACGATCAAATTAGCTGCATTTCCTGGGGCGGCGCAGCGAAATGAAGCTGATGTGACGGTTGCTCCAGGCAAGCTGGACAAAGGTGGCTTGTATGGCAAGCCCACTGTGTCATTAATAACCACTTTTTTTTTTTTACCTATTACATGATACAACAGCATGCCATACTACTTGAGTGCCATCTAGCGGCTAAAAATGGTAGTGTTCAATATTTTCAGTCAGAATGAATGAAAATGGTCATATCTCAGCCAAAAATTGGTTTATAAATAATGGGGAAAAATCCATAAATACGTCGCTTTGGCATATAAATCGCAGGGAATGTAAATTATGGGAAACAACTGTGCCAAAAATACGGTAATAGTCTATTTTTTTTATTTTTTACATATTTGTAGCTCAAATTTGGTGTGGTGGTAGCCGAGAGTCATCCCTAACACATGTTCTCAGAACTATCAGGTCACATGATCTTTGTGTAAACCTTTGGCATGAAAGGCAGTAGTTCTTCAAGGAATGCTGCTTTCTATTACTACTTATTTTAACAAAATGACCTGTACTTTTGTTCAGCCATTGTCCTAGTAATTTTGCTTGGATTCATGAGGGAACATATTTTGATGTGATCTCACTAACCTACAGTGTCCTTTTGTATATGTGGATTTTACCCTTGCAGTAATCCTTATCTGCATATAGGCTTCTCATCTTTATGCAGGAACACACTCACAGCAGCTTTCAAGAAAAGAAAAGACGCTTCATTAGATTCACATCATTCACTTTTAACACCTTCTAAATTTTATGTATGCATTTTCTTCTGTCCTTAAAGTCCTTTTGTGCGTATTTGTGATCTGCCAAGCGCAACTCAGCAATAAAATGTTCATTATGAGAAAGTTATAAGATTGATTTTGTACTGTAGAGCTAAGATTGTTTCTTTTCTGCTCTCTTTTCAGATTCTAGCCATCATATCAATCCTGTTCATCGTCCTCTCCACCATCGCCTTGTCTCTCAACACTTTACCAGAGCTTCAGGTTCCAGACGAGTTGGGCCACGCCAATGACAACCCCCAGCTGGCCCACGTGGAGGCTGTGTGTATTGCATGGTTCACCATGGAGTACCTCCTCCGCTTCCTGTCATCTCCTAACAAGTGGAAGTTCTTCAAAGGTCCACTGAACGTCATTGACTTACTGGCCATCCTGCCCTACTATGTCACCATATTCCTAACGGAGTCCAACAAGAGTGTGCTGAAGTTCCAAAATGTGCGCCGTGTGGTGCAGATATTCAGAATCATGAGAATACTGAGAATCCTGAAGCTGGCCAGGCATTCCACAGGGCTCCAGTCTCTAGGATTTACTTTGAGAAGGAGCTACAATGAACTGGGGCTGCTTATATTGTTTCTTGCCATGGGCATCATGATATTTTCCAGCTTGGTCTTCTTTGCTGAGAAAGATGAAGACGCCACCAAATTCACCAGTATCCCTGCCTCGTTCTGGTGGGCAACCATTACAATGACCACAGTGGGGTATGGAGACATTTACCCACAGACTTTGCTTGGAAAGATCGTGGGTGGGCTCTGCTGTATAGCAGGAGTGTTGGTGATTGCCCTGCCAATCCCCATCATTGTAAATAACTTCTCAGAGTTCTATAAGGAGCAGAAGAGGCAGGAGAAAGCCATCAAGAGGAGAGAGGCACTGGAGAGAGCCAAGAGGAATGGCAGCATTGTGTCAATGAACCTTAAAGATGCCTTTGCTCGCAGCATGGAGCTGATGGATGTGGTGGTTGAAAAAGGAGAGGACAAAACATCCCATGACAACCACTTATCACCGAGCCGTTGGGGCGGCTCAACCAGGCATGCTACCTCCGAAAGCAGCCTCAGATCCCCGGACAAACGAAACGCAGAGTTCCTACAGCAAAGCTCTCCCCATCGCGTAATCATCACCACCACCGGAAGTCCGCGGCGGGTGAGCAGGACACCGCAGCACCTTAATGTCCATAAGCTGGAGGAAATGTATAACCAGATGACCAAGTCCCAGTCCTTCTCCAATCTCAACACTACAAGCTCCATGAGCACCCTCAGCACAACCGTGACCGCTCCCATCTCACCAAAGAAATCTCACAGCTCTGAATCTACATTAAGAGAGGAGGTGCAGCTGGAGATGAAAGAAGTCCAGTCTTGCTCAGAAGATAAATTTGCCAGCTGTTCAGCAGACTGCACAGGACAGAGCTCCAGTCTAAGGGAAGATGACGCCAGGTTACGTGAGATCAGACATCCCAGAGCCCCACCCTTTCTGGATCTTGGCCAACTGAGAACGAACGACGACCCGAGTTTCACCATAAACTTACTGAAAGACGACTTCTATGAATCTGTCCACCCAGTTGACGGATCAGAGTATCGTTTGGATGAAGGGGGGCGCTGTAACCGTGCAGTGGAGAACAACCAGAGCTATCCGACAGATTCTCTAAAAGAAAAAGGGTTAAATGTTGACTTGCAAAAACCTTCCAGTGAAGGTCCTCTCACTCCACCAAGCACTACCTCCCCTGGTGATATCAGCTCCAGCATCTTAGAAGTCGAGTACCCCACAGGGGAGACGTCGCCACTCATTGCTGATTCGCAGGAGCTTCTACCAGTCATGGACGATGGCACGTGCGACCTCTCTCCTAAGAGGCTGCTGATCGACACCCCACCTGGCGATGAAGATCAGTCTGCAGAGAACCACACAGAGAAGCATCTGATGGAAGAGGCAGGTGCCGCGGTTGCACCCTTGTCGCCCAAAGCCGCATCACAAAATTGCACTCAAAATGCAGTTGGAGCGGAAGAGGAAAAGGCTGACAGCAACTCTAGCGAACACAAAGTGGAGAATCACATATTTACATCCGACATCCACCTGATACCTGGGAACGGCAGCCTCTCTCCAACCTGTGAAACCAGCATGTGAATGTAACGGGAAGCTCTGAGGGACAGTACACCTGCTGCGACAACCGCAATCCAGCATGTGGGTGAAAGTTCAAAGAGGCCGTTTGTTGTGGAAGATTTTCTTGCATGGCATGACAAAGTCTATTTACTTGTGTTGTGTTTTGCTGAGAAAGAAACTGCAGCGCTTTGTGCAGATTTTAGAGCAAACGATGGAATCAAGGTGGAAGAGGAGGCTCTGGAAAAACGAAGAATCCATCGACTCATGCAGACACAAGTCATCCCCGATGTATAGACGAGTCCTTTTCTTGGAGGAGGAGAAAATGCACTAAAGGACTTCTCTGTAAAAAGCATGCTTTTAAAAAAAAAAAAAGACAGATATTTTATGGTGCTGAGTTTACTGAAAGCGCTCCACTGTAAATACAATAGGACATGTAAGGCAATGACAATGCACAGAATGGCAAAGAAGACGGAAGGTCCTCACATCTGTAATGTGAACAAGGAAAGGCGAGGGCTTGAATCAACAGGCCTCAAACCGGGTGTTGCATCGTAGCGATTTATAAAACAAAACAACATATCATTACCTTATGTGGAAATGCAAAGTGTTCCCATGACAACTCTGAAATGTTTCTTTTGTTTCTTGTACAATGATGTATGAACATGTAACGCTGACATTTGTGTTTTGAGTTTTCATAGCAGCTTTTGAGCATCTGATATTCACTCACTGAAATAAACAATAAATAATAATAATAATAATAATAATAATAATAAATCTACTCTAAAGCACACACACATGTACTGCAGTTGCCAAAAAATGTACATATCCAGTAAAAACAAGGCACTATTAGATATATGACTCAAGTATTTATTACACACCTTCAGAAGTTAGGACCCTGTTTCAGACCCCTATCTGAGTCCATCCAAATACTCTCTGACATAAAATGTTCATATCTAGAGGTACTTTTCATAATTAAATATAAATTAGTGGGCTTAGATTAGTTATAGGAAAAAGAACTTCATATATTTAAAAGTAGGGCTCACAGGAAACGTTATGAACATGAATAAATATCTTATTTGTAGATAGCTTTTTGAATGATTGCAGTTTAGAAAATCGGTTTATTCCTGATCAAACTGATGAGTCCAAACAAGGCCAAAGTTGACTACTGCAGTTTCAAAATTACTTTAGTCTTCAACTACTTAAAGCATTTCAGACAATAGCTATTCAGTAAATATTTATATCGCTATTAACTTTGAAAAACGTGGTTATTCAGGCAGAAATGTCGGGACGTTTCTGCACAAAGTGCCCCAGGCTGCACCAGAAGTCTTCTGCTGTGGCTAATTCTCACCTTGATCACTGCGTAGAGCGAAACGCACGACCACGTAAAGATTTAAATAAGATGACAGCAATTTATTTTGGGTTTTGCACCTTTTCGAAGAACCCCCAAAAGATCCAACTCATCGCTTTAAACGGGAATCCATAAGATGATAATTCAGCACAATATTAATAATGAATAATCAATAATGAAGCTATTCACTTTACCTATTAGTATGTATTCTGGCAATCAAAATGGAATAAAATCATACAAAATTACAGTATTATGTCTAATATCAATGGACCAAATGAAGCACACTTACAAGCTTTCATCTATTTCAAATGCATCCTGCTATAAATGACTATAACGTGTTATAAGAGTAGTTTTGTTTGTTGCTTACAGTTTGTTTACCTGCACTGAGCTCATTGTCTTATCCTCTGCGCCCCAATGTCTCCACATTACTGCAGCTTCACCCAATCCTTCAGACGAGTTTATGACATCTTTTTACTTTTGTTTTCTCACGCTATGTAATCGTGGCGTCTTTTATCGTGTTTTATCGCTGTTTTCAGTCAAACTTAAACCCAAAGGAATTTAATTTATTTTGTTTCTCTCGTCTTCTTCTTGCTTTTGTTTAACACTGACTGGAAATATTTGTTTGTATGATGCCTTTGATTCCATTTTATTTTATCATTTTCCGGAACAGTTGTCTCGTGTCTGAGCGTGCTTGGAAGTTGCGAAAGCGACACAAACCTGCATTGCGATGACAAGAAGAACATGGATGAGTTACTTATTGTTTTTATCATTATTATTATTATTATTATTATTATTATTATTATTATTATCAACATGTCTTTATCTGTGTTTGTTAATTGTTTTTTCACAGAAAGGTGTGGAATGTGCAATACCGCATACTGCAATCTATGCAGGCCAAGAATTGTGGCACTTTATTTTATTTCAATGGGAATTTATAAATGTACAGGCAGAAATGACTTGTATTTTGTTAAAATGGTATATCTTTAATATGATGAAAAACAATGTTACAGCTACTGGAAACTCACAAACAATGCAAATGAGAATTTGAATTTTACTTTTTCTGTTATATATGGTTGTTAAAATGCTGTCGAAGCACCTTAATGCCAGGCATCAGTGGATCTCAAATTTGGGTATTTGTAGGAAAAAAAGTGATCCAAATTGACCACCAGGGCCTTTTATATAGCTGTTTGATTTCCATGAAAATCCAAACGCACGTCTGTGGACGATAAAATCTGACTCCGACGGCCACAAGCAAAGCATTTTGTGTTTTTTTGTGAACTACCACTGAGAATGGTTCTATTTTTTCTAAACCAAAATGGAGCACGACCACAATTTCCTGCCATCCGGTGGTTGGAATGATGCCCACCTTTTCATAACACTGCTAATTATGAGAAGGCAGCGAGTCATTTTGCTTTGTTCATATAGCACTGTACAGAAAATTCTAATTTTATAGGAGAAATCAGGTCTTTATGTAAATGATACAAGTAAAGTATTGAGTTCTCAGGTTTTCTATAAATCTCTGATGTTCTCATGGGATAGTTTGTTTCATTTTATTTTTCTTTTACGACTAAAGTCAACTTGCTATTTCTGTACTTTTTAAAAGCTGTTCTCCAATTCACGTTGATGTCTTGGCTCCTGGAACTAACAGAGCCACAATATTTAACCCTCCTTCTGGGTAGATGCGTGTTCTACATTCAGTATTCATCCCCATCAGTCTTCATTGATGTACGGAGGAGTGCAAACAAAAGGGAGAGGCCCATTAAGCAAGGAGAGTGACCAGAGTCAGGACGAGGTCTTGAGTGCCCTTCAGCTGATCCGTCTGATTACAGTGCCGACCGCTCAGATCCCCACAGCTTTAGAGGCTCTAACCCTCAGGAACAGCAAAAAAAAAAAAAAAAACTAATAACGGGAAAATTGTCACTTTGCATCACTCTAATGCATATTTTCTTTTTTGTAAGTGTCCAAAGTAGCATAAGCTGTCTCGGTATTGACAAATTCACATAAGAGCTCAAAGAGTTATCTTTGTGAAATGGCCGATATGTATATCTTTTTGGTACTCTCCAATTGAAAAACTGGAGTCAGCAGTAGGCGTTTCCTTTTTTAATCTTAAGAAAAGCGTTTTCATGATAACCTTCGTGTAAAAGCTGTTTAATTCTGCCCCCAGTTTTCCTTCACCCCTCGTTTTTTTGGTAATCGTACGTCCGTAGCAGCCTTGAACAATCCTTCATTTTTGACAGAAAGGGGAGAGAATGGGGAGTTGGATTGATCAGCTATTTCCCAGTAGGATGAAATTTGTGTGGAAGTGATTTCTGACAGCGAAAAGGACCGTGCTCTGTCTCACTGTCTCACTATTCATCGGTGATGCGATACAGAGTGGAAATATTGTGTCTTTATTTTCTCTGAGAGAATGTACATTGTCTGTGTCACTCATCTGTGCTTACCAAACCTTTCTCCCAAAAACGGCATAAAGCAACTTTGTTTGTTCTTATGTATCTGTATATTCTGCCTCTTCCAATTTTTTTTTTGTTTGTTATTTTCTCTGTTCAGCTTTGAGATGACTTTATCATCTGACATAATCTGAGCTACAGACTGTTTCTATACAAAGCAACATCTCTGTATGCATGTTGTAGTCCGAGCAATTATGTGACCACGAAGCGTTCGTTACGGTACACGTATGTCAACATTACTGTAGAGCATTGTTCCCCATTACATCTATTAGCATTATGCAGAAAAATAAATGTGTATATAACTCAAGTGCCTCTGTCTGTTGTTTTTCGTAAACGGTTACATCTGTTGCATAATCTGTAATCTAACATGGATTGGACTGTTACTGTAGATAATTTGCAACATATTTTAAAATAATGTCTGAAACTTTTGTGAACGCTTAAGGCTTAAACTTGTGAAGATTATGGTGTGTGGAAAAATGCTTGCACTGTTTTTTTTTTTAGGTTTATGCAGTATAAAACTTTTAAACTTGGATGTAAGTCAAATGAGGGCAAGCATCAGAAAATGTGTGTCCATGCCATAAAGAGAACAGTTTGGACCACAAGTTGTTCCCTTATTTCATTTTTATAGTCTTTATTCTTTTTTTTAATTCAGATATTCATACTGAGATATTGTAATGAAAGCAACAAACAAAAAACTTTTAGAGTTACTGCATTGAACTGCATTACATGTAGCTATTTTTTAACTGGATTTAAAGTATAAAAGAATAATAGAATGGTGGCATAAATGTGTTAAATGACTTGTAAAATAAATAAATACAATATAATTTGGCAGAAAGCGAGCAGAAGTAAAGGTAACATAGGCTGGGTCATGCAAATTATGAGCACATTAGGCATGACTAAAATGTGATATCATAAAAAGATGCAAAATGTTCAAACTAAAATAAGATGCAAATGTAAATTAATATAATTGTGCTAGTATTTTTTATTGGTGTTTGATAATAACAGTATTTTAAAAAGCACATTTTTTGTGGACATTACAGGTATACTTAAAAAAAATAATAATAATAAATAAACGAAAAATAATCCCTTTAATTTCCAATCAGCGAAGGGTGTAGTTACTCATTTTGACCGCCAGAGGTCGCTGCAGTCGCACGTCACATCAATAAAAGTGCGCGGAAATTCAACAGACGAACATAGAAGAAAAAAGAAACCGTAAGTATGAAGTCTGACGTTGAAACTGAAACAGTTTCTGAAGCGGAAAAGACCGAAGAACCTGTCAGTTTTTCTCGTGTTTCCGCTGTTGCCACAGAGTGGATGTTGGACTTTCTGTTTATTAGTTTATGTCGGCGGTTTAAGGAGGGAAACCTCGATGAATTCAGTAATACGCTTTCAGTTGTTGAGGGTGAGTACAACACAGTCATCAGCAGTAACTTTTGTAGTTAACTTTCTTTGAGGTTTGTCTGTTCCGAGGTCGTTTTCTAAGCTACAAAATGCTCTCAGGTGTTTTTAAATCGATCAAAATAACTTTCCCGATGTTGTAACTTTTATTTGATGCTACATTTGTTTTTGTTTTTAAAACAAACGTTCAAAAAGAACCCCAAATGTTTGTTTGTCTGAATTACAGGGGCAAAGGTTACATGTTTCTGTAATAATCTGATATTTAGTATAAAATAGAATATGTATTTCAGCTGAAATAGTCTATATACACAGTACTGTAACATAACTTGTCTGTGCTCCCTCTAAACTGACCCGAGTAGCTACAATAACTAACTGTAGGTAGTTCCTAAAGCTATGCTATATAAGCGTAATTAACTCAATAAATAAACGTTGGCTAATGGAAAATATACTTATTTACTTGTTTAATAATTTCTACTTAACCTAAAAGTTATGGTTTAAGTTAAAATATTGGCAGTTGAAATAATGTATACATCTAAATAAATTGATTTATGAGTCTGTATTTACTATAAAAAAAATAATAAATAAAAAAATCAACCATGACCATAACTGTCTTATTAAAGTCATGGTTTACCCTAACCCTATTTCAAAAGTATACAGTACTGTATTTGGTATTGGGCAGTTGTGGCTGAGTGGTTGGAGCAGTCGTCCTCCAGTGGGAGGATTGGGAGTTTGATTCCATAGTCACATATTGAAATGTGTCTGGGCAAGACGCTGAACCCCTCATTGCCTCCGATGTGTGTCCCATCGGTGTATGTATGATCTAAAAAATAAAAAACTGATTTGGATTATCTTTGCAGACTTTCTTTATTGAGCTGAAGTAATGTGGAGGAATTAGAGGAATAATATAAACATGTCTTTGTGAAATAACATGATGAACTGACAGCAGTTAAAAGCATCAGGTATTATTAGCCAAACTATAATATTCTGAGTTCAAATTTATTTTGATATAAGGTAGTCTCCTAGGATTGTATACTGGCAGGGATTTGTAGACAAATCAGTGAAAGAGGAAACTAGTAGCACAAGACTACAGCGTGATACCTGCAAGGGATAAAAAAAAGTTGCCTGTTTGACGTGCTGGCTACATTTTTTTGTATTTATTTCTGCTTTTCCTCAGCTATGTCTCAGGATGAATGTCTGAAAGGAGCTGCTCATAAAGATAAAATGTTGATATGTGCTTTCCTAGCAAGAGTCATGCACGGAAAAGAATTGGGTAAGTTCTTGCAGACAGAAGTTGAAATAAACCCTTCTGCACTTACTATTAGTGTTTACACATCTGATTTTTTTTTTTAAGATAAAGAGATGTTCTACAAGTTATTACTCTAGTCTCTCTCCTCATCTTATGTATTTCCTGCCAAGGTTCTCACTTCTGTATGGCATACAGAATACGCATTTCTTAAAATACCCTGTAAAGGTTTTAATAAGATCATTATTTTTCACCCAAAACACTCAGTTGGAGGCAATTTACAGTTCTATTTTATAGCTTTTACCACTTGTAAAAAAAAAAGAGGGTGTGTGGGATTCAAAATAAAGACTTTTCTTCTCACCAATGTGTATTAACACAAACTGTAACAAGCCACCTTTCCCCAGATGTCCAGTTTGAAGAGACCAACTCTGTCATGCCTCTCATGTCTGCTGCCAAAATATGGACAGACCTAAAACACACTGTGGACGATAAACGTTTGTTCGAAAGCATCGCCCATCTTTTGCTCGTCCAGGTAGTTCCACGGTACTTTGAAATTTTCTTGTTTTAAAGGAGAAAATGCACAATTTGCACCAAGAATTAACAACTGGGTTTGTCTTTGCTATTGAATGTTTTAAATATAATACTGTTCAGGTATTGAACACAAAGTACAGTAATTAGTAATTTCTTGTTTAATTCTTTTGAGTGTCCTGTTTCTAGTCTGTGGCTGTCTGCCTTGAGCAGGGCAACAAATCCTCTGCCTTCTCTGTCCTGAAGTGGTTGGATGACTCCCACAAATGTCCACAGGTTTGTATGTTTTTCTGACTTTTAATTTTCTAAGTAAAAGGCTATTATTTTACACTTTGCCAGCCCAGGATAGTACATTTTAAATGCTTAACATGAAACTTTTTTTTTTGTAACAGAATCTAAGAGTTAAGCTCACAACTGTCGTGACAAAGATGGAAACCTACCACCCATTGCTCAGGAGCTTCGACCACCTGCTGGAGGCGGTCCAGTCCTACTTGGATACATACTTGAAGAAGAATCCATCTGACTATCTTCTCAAGGTAAATAACTGAGTTTTATCTGTTGAACCTTTTGTGAGAAATGCAGTAGAACCATTTTCTAATATGCACTGGGAGTTTGAGATATTCTAAAAAGATGGCACTTCTTCCTCCCAGAGCTGGAGTCTCTGTGACTAGAGGGAGAAGTAAATCTTCTGAAGCATTTTTACTTCCAGTGCTTTAATGCTGAACTGCAGGAGCACAACTCGCTATTGATGAGAACTTCAGGAGGCTTCATCTGATATTCTCATCATGTTTATAAGAAAACGCAGCAATTCAAAAATCATACTTTAGTAACAAAAATATTTTTGACATGGATAGAGCTGATTTTTCTCTTTTGGCTCATTGGGTTGGAGAAAATCAGATTTTTTAGAGAGCGTGTTTTGTGCTGATGGCAGGAACGCAATTTTTCCATTCTCATTTTAAATTAATTTTAACTTATGTGTGACGCTCAATTGAAAGCGTTTCCACATTTAATTGCCCAATAAGTGCTCTGTAGAGAACTGCTTGTCTCTCCTAGGCTACAGAATTCCTTTCAGAACGTGTTAACGTGATGTGATGTCTCACTTCAATGAAAAGTTTGTCATTAAATTAGTTGTAAGGTCAAACTGTGGGGTTTGTTCCTGAGGGTTTGACAAACCCGCTTATTCAGGAAACCGTCATTAATGTTTTAAAAAGAAGCTGCTGACCTCCAGGAGGTCGTAATTAGAGGGCTGTTGTAATGAAAGGCTTCATCAGTTTTGCAGCACTGACCCGAGAAAGTTACTTTGACAAGATTATGAAGGATAACATTTTAATCTGGTTTTGGACAAAGTTTACGTCCTCTAACATGGACATAAATGATGTGGCAGCATTACAAGGGGATTACTTTTTTTGGTTGTTGTTTTGTATTTTTTTCTGTTTGTCAAATATCACTCCTAATCTTAATCTCTAAAGTTTAGGAAGCAATATTAACATAATTCAAAATCCATTTGTTATAAGTTAAAAATCGCTTCTAAATTTGGTGTACAATATTTGATTGTGGGTTATGTTCCAGACCCCAACCCTTCCTGGCAATAAGTGAAAATCTGCGTAGCGATGTTATATTTATTTTAGTATTTGTATATAAGGTACTTCAAGGCTTTAGAAACCTTTCCCACACTCTTGGAATGTTCTAAACTCTTAAACCTACGTCAGTTTATCAACATATGTACATGTACTATATATGTAGCTACTGCGTTTTACTTACTGGACTGTGCAGAACATCAGCAGCTCTCGGTTCCGGTCCGACTCAGTTCTTGTCTGACTCTGTTCCGTTTCTGGATTTTAACAACATACTTCTATGTAGCTAATAAATTTTACTTACCAGTGCGTTCCTGCTCGGAGGTCCTCGTGGATGTCCGGTTCTCCAGTGGTTCTGTGCAACCCTCGAGCGCCGAAGCGTATTTTGGGGCAGGTGGGAGGGACCTTCCAGTGGCCGGCACGGGACCAGTGTTTTGACTGAGCGGTCCGTCAGATGAAAAAAGTCCCAGTAGGCCCCGGAGGGAGCTCCGGACCTTCAACGGCACGCATTCTGCTCAGTAATCCTTGTGGGCCGGCTACCAGCTCTCGGGTTCACCTATGGGTCTGGATGTCTGGTTCTGATCCGGTTCCCAGTGGGTTCCATGCAGCTCTCTGTAACCACTGGGTGCCACAGTCCCTGTAATAAGAATCAAACGTTTTCCAATCCGATCAAAACTTTCCCTCTAGTATTTCAGCAGAAGGAAACGGGGCTTCTGGGCGGGGCACTGTTGGCTTCTGGGAAATGTAGTCATCATGTCCAGAGATACACTAAGCTTATTATGAAGGATAACATTTTAATCTCGCTTCAGACAAAGTTTGTCCAACAACGCTCTTAATCTTTGTCTCTAAAGTTTAGGAAGCAAAATTAACACGATTCATAATCCATTCATTGATTCAAAAAAACTACAAAATGGCGGTGCCTGTCCGAAGCATTTTATTTTCTGTTAACTTTTTACTGTACTGTACCTCACCACGTGAGTAAATATTAAAGCTGACAATCAAGTGTCGTGTACAATTATTATTTTTTTGTGTTCAATCTTTGAAAAACCTCGAAAGAGCGAGTCTGCGAAAGTTGAATCGTGAAGTAGCGAGGGACTACTGTTTTTCTTTTTTACCTTCTACATTAGAATTTTATTATAAAATTACCTTATTAATACAAAGGTATCTTTACTGAAATTTAAGATTTTATTACGTTTATAGAACATTGGATTTGAAAGTGGTTTGAAATACGGTGTGCATACGTCTCATTATGAATACATGTTGCAGTTTGGAGAAACTGTTTAAAGCCCAATCACAGTCACATGCATGTTCATAATTATTATATTCCAACTTTGACTTGCAGTCGTCCATAAAAGAATGTGTGTTTGTTTCTCAGGCAGCTACAGAGGTGGTCCAGTCCTCTCCAGACGAGGAGGATGAGGTGTCACAGGACAGTAATTGCTCAAACTCACCAAATAAATCAGTGCAGGAGAATAAAAAGTAGGAAATAATTTTCTCACTCACGCACGTGGCACCTAATGTGTGGATAAAAACAAGTGTCGCTTTCACAGATCAAAACGGAAACTACTGCCTTCTGCAAGTTCTGACTTCTGGATTCCTGATGCCATCAAGATGCCTTCTGTTTCCATGAAACGACTCTCCAGACAAGGTCTGGGTTTGTTTGTCCTGGCATTAATGAAACTAACGAATGTTTACTAGAAAACAGTTACGTCACAATAACACTGAAACATTTTTAATCCTTCTGGAATCAAGAATTATTTCAGGTGACATCTGCAAAGTCTGTGACGACCTCCACGGATACTTCCAGGGTGATTAAGAAAAGAAAAGCACGTGAAGTAAGTCAAAAATACAAAGCCCAGTTTATGCTGTTCCTTCTTGATTTATCTCATTTGAGCTGATTTCTTGAAAAAGCAGAAATCTAGAGTTGGTGTTTTGTCCTGTTTAGAAATGGACCCCCCGCCTGGATAAACGTCTTGAAGATGGTGTAAAATGTCACGGAGTGGGAAAGTGGTCTCTCATCCTAAAGGATTATGACTTTGAAGGACGTACTGGCACGATGCTCAAAGACCGCTGGAGGGTTTTATTGAATGCGCACATGAAGTGAGGTGAAGAAAGAAGAGCCCCGCCCCCATCCCCAATCAGTGTAATGTAGCATGTAAAATGAAAAAAAGACTTGTGCAGTGGTCTAGCTCTTTCAGCTAAAGTTTTTTTATTTTTTATTTTTTTTGTGTGTTTTTCTGAAAAGTTCTCAGCTTTCTTGTTCCATGGTTTGCTCATTTGTGTTTTTGTCCATTTTACCACAAGAGGGCGCCCAAGACGAATAAACCTGGCCATTTTTGAGTTGGTTATTTAATTTTTTTTATTGTTTTTTATTGTAATTCTGATAATAAATATTTTTGCAATAAAATAATAAACAACATATTTTACTAAAATCAGCCTTGTTGATAATAAACAGAAAGATTAGTGGTGACTCGGGTATGTTTTTAAATTATGAAACAATTTCATCTTGTGTTTTCAGTCTCTTTGTGTTGAAATCCTTTGGTTGCAGCATCTGATCTGTTCGGTCCACGTCGGCTCTCTGCAGTGCAAGTCTGTCTGAGAATCAGGTGAAGATGAATCTGTGTTGTGTTGGACAGGTGCACGTTTGAGTTTTCTGGACTTTCTTCCATGTTCCTCTGCACTGAGGGTTCCCCACTGCCTGCCAGTGGAGCACAGCTTCCCTGCAACACAGTTACACTTTATTAGTTTCCCATCAAGTTTGAACATTGGTGCATGTGCTTTTTAAGTCCTAACTATTACTTTCAGAAGCTACAGTTTGGTAACTAGTTACCAAAGTGTTAATTGGATCTATTAAATTAATCTGTTCTAAAAGTCTCTAAAATAAACACCAGTGCATCAAGAAAGAGACATGATGGAGACCGGGCGTTATGGAAGAGTGGCAACAAAAAGATTGCCTATAAAGGTGGGGGGCTGTTTGGGATTTTTTGGAAGAAGGTGCTGTGGTCAACTTTTAGACCATCGAGCACAACACCATGTGCAAATTTACTACCACTCCACGCTGAGAAAATCAACCCAGTGGTGAAGCATGGCGGTGGCAGCAATGATGTGGGGACGTTTTTAAATGGGCATGGACTGGGAAATGTGGCTGGAGCCAGATACAGAGAAAATCTCAAGAGAGATGTGAGTTTTGCACAGGTTTGAAACTGGTATGGTGCAGAACAATGACCCTAAATAAATGCAGCCGTAGCAACACTCCACTGGTTTAAAGTGGTTTGATTTAAAGATTTTTGGAAGCAGCACCCATCCAGCCTGAAGAACTATTGAGAATGGACAAAAGTTCCACCGGCTGGGAACCATTTCTGCCTCTTTGCTCATTAAATAAAACACGTCTGGAGCCGCAAAACTGATGGGCCACTGAGTTTGGTTAAGGGGGAGGGGGGCTTTTCTGACCATACATCATAAAACTAAAATTATATAATGAATTTTATCATTTACTGATATTTTTACATTAAAAAAAGAACCATGTAAAGAAGGAAAATAATTAGTTTATATCGATTTTGATTTAAAAAAAATGCTGAACTCTGCAGAATAATGATTAAATATCAGGCAGGGCTGCAGTAGTTTTCAGTGCCGAGGTCTTGTAATCCTGATGTTGAGGGTTCGAGCCCAGGTTGCGTCAGGAAGAACAGCTGGTGTAAAACAAATTGCCACCATCTGCTCCCTAACAGGTCTCTCTTGAAAATGAGTTCTCGTGGCTCAATGAGACTAACATGGATAAATAAAGGATAAATGAAAAAAAATAGTCTTTCATGCGAGTGAAGCAGCCAAAACAAACCAACAATTTCATGCGGGATCAATAAAGTTATTATCTTACTAGTACAGTATTGTCCTTATTGCAGGGGATCCGTATCCTGAAGCCCCACAATAAGTGAAAAACAGCCAAGTACGAATAGTACAACAGTAAGTAGTAGTTTATTTACTGTATATATATGTTTTTAAGATGTTTTAAACTACATTCTCTTGCAATATCTAACAATGTAAACTCTAAACGCTCTAAAAGAGCACATGATTTCAGCTCCCTGCCTCCGCTGCTCTCAGCCAGCTGCAAGTGTTCTTGGCCACGCCCACTTCTCCGCTCTGCATGGAGAACAGCTGATCAGCTGCAGCGGAAAGTTTGTCCTGCAGTGTGGGCTGCACAAATGCGCAGCAGATGCAAAATAATTTAAAACTACTGAATCGAAATAAAAATTCTGTGCCGATCGTGCGGCTCATCCATCATCAGTCAGCCATTTGTCATGTCCATCTTATTTTGAAAAATTGCGATAAATGAACCATGAAGTAGCGAGGGACTGCTGTCATCGGGCAAAATTTGACAATAAATCTGCGAAAACCAGCCTTTTTTGTTGTGGGTATAAAAATATTTTTAAAAAATCAATACAAATCAATTTCATTAAGTTTTGGTCAAAGCCTCAAAGAGCCACATGTGAACCCAGAGCCGCAGGTTGCAGACCCCTCCGATGTATAACTACTGTAAAAGTTGTCTAATTAATTCAACATTAAAATCTAGGTTGTATGGCAACAAAATAAACAAATAAGAGAAATGAATATAGTTGCAGCCCAATGTATAATAAATGCTTTGAAAACCAAATAATTTCATACTTGTCTGATTCGTGGCCGTCTCCTTGGCAGCTGCCGCTTGTGTTTTGCTTGGCAGGAGGTTCACAGGCCACACACACTCTAAAGCCTTCTGTAATGTAGCGCATCCAGAGTGTGTGAGGCCGGTTCTCCACGGTGCAGTGTGCAGTCCGTGACTCTACTTTGAATTCCACACAAAACCTGAAGGGAGTCAAATCAAAGAGGTCACAGAAAACGGCACATTGTTAATTTGAAGATTAAAAAAAATAAATAAATAAAAGGTGGCGTGACAAGATATCACCCAGTCCTGGTGATTTTTTACTTCCTCACATGTCCCTTCAATTAGACTGTTCGTGTGTTTGCTTTTCATGTGACAATCCTTTGGATTTAATTTCAAAGGACTGTGGGCTGTCTCTCAACATTGACATGCTTAATGGTCTTTACACAGACAGCCAGGTGGGCAAACAAAGGTAGCGCATGGAGATGGAACAAAGTTAGGTTACAGTTTACCTTCCTGAAACAAAAGCGCTCTTCTTTTTATTTTATTTTTTTGACTCCTATATTCCAATAAACTCGAGGTCATGAACAGTTTGGGCTCACTGAGAGGTTGCCAGATATGAAACCTACCCAGGGTCCAGGAGGTTTCCGTAGCTGTCACGCTTGGGCCTTCCTTTGCTGAACTCCATGCTTGTAATGAATGCTGGCCCTTATTAGAGAAATCAAATCAACATTTATCCAGTTTGACCCATAAATGGGTTACAAATAGAATGAAATGTGCAAAAAGTAGTTTTAATACCTGCATGGTGCTCACAGTGGCCTCCCTGGTGGTCTCTGTAGTCCATGCACCCAGCTTTTTCCTCCAGCCCTGGACAGGGTTCTCCACTGTTCCCGTGACGGACCCGGACTCGTACGGAAGCCTGGCAGGTCTTGGCACAGCCGCTCCAAAAGCTCCAGTTGCTCACAGCACAGTCCCGAGCTAAACATTGGCACCACCGCGAGAAAAAAAAAAAAAAAACATTATCCTCTGAGGTCGCATACCTAAAATGTTGTAGACTGTATAATCATATCCATGTGAAATAATCTAAATATCCAGGAAATAACTTGCGCTCAACGAAGCATCAACTACACCTCGTGCACCTAATGTTTTCTGCTCTATTTCAAATTATTTGAGGGATTTCCAGCCCTCTCTTTTCCTTTACAGTTGCACTCCATCATTAATGGCCAAGCTTTGAAGTCTAAGATGTGCAGATTTGGAGGTATTAAGTATGCTCAGGTTGTTTGACCGGCGCTGTAATTGCTACAACTGATTGACATTCACATTCTTCAAATGTTTGGACTAATATGTGGGGCAGTCCACTGAAATGCGCTCCGACACAAAGTTCACTGAGGTTTTTGGCGTACGCTCAGATTTAAATACAATTTTCATGCTGACTGATTATTGATCATCTCTTTCTTTATCTCAGAGCGGTGTTGTGTTAAGCTCTTCTGTGATTCGCTTGCGTTCCCCCTCGTCGCTCACCTGGACACTCTGCGAAGTAGTCGAAGCAGCAGTCCTTGGTTTTGGCGCAGTCCTCGTCGCAGTAGCACTTCCCGTGCACGCGATCCGTCCTCCAGTCTGTGTCTGAGCAGCTCAAATCTCTGCCCCGGCAGCACCTCCCTGAGCAACCAGCAGCCGCCAGGTGAATCTGTCCGAGAGCGGACAGCAGCAGCCAACAAGCGACCTCACCGTGGGGCCTCATCACGAGGAGGTCAAACCAGGAGGCCGAGTGTAAAACTGAACCAGCTCTTCTTCCAGGACGTTTAATCCTGGTCCTCCTCGCTCATGCTTGTGATGGAGCGAGCCCAGCAAAGACGACTCCACCACAGTTTGTTTTCGGTGTTCAGCTCTTTCCCAGTAAAAGCAACCTCCAGTTCAAGCACGGCTCAGATCAGACCATCTCTGTCAGGTCCAGCTGAATACCTCCCTCACTTAGAGGCACCAAGACATGAAGGGAGGGGTGATCCACTTCTCTCCTGCCTCTAGTCTTCCCCTCTTCCCGCCTTCTCACCTGCCTTCTTATTAATAACCAAGATCCTGATGCCACGGTAGCCCACCTCAGATCTCTGTTTTAGAAGAAAGGGAGGAATGTGAGCAGTTGGCAACTCTCCAGACAATTGTGCTGCGGGGCGGTGGGAGAACACTGAAGCTACCGTTTAGTTCTCACGTTTCTGCCTTTTAGTACCGACAATATGAGGCATCAAGTTCCCGTTTGTATCTAATTTTATATATATAT
>JARVLU010000600.1:20417448-20431892 GCA_031762415.1 Simpsonichthys santanae
AAGAGAGGCAGGTGAAGCCATGCACCCATCATGCTAGTGCCTACTGTACAAGGCTGTTGGGTCAGTGCTATGGTCTGGGGTTGCTGCAGTTGGTCAGGTCTTGGTTCAGCAACAGTATGTGCTCAAAGAATGAGGTCAGTTGACTACCTGAATACGTATACTGAATGACCAGGTTATTCCATCAATGGATTTTTTTCTTCCCTGATGGCAAGGGCATATTCCAACGTGACAATGCCAGAATTCATTGGGCTCAAATTGTGAAAGAGTGGTTCTGGGAGCACGAGACATCATTTTCACACATAGATTGGCCACCACAGAGTCCAGCCCTTAATCCCATTGAGAATCTTTGGGATGTGTTGGAGAAGGCTTTGTGCAGTGGTCAGAATCTGCCATCATCAATCTGGGTGAAAAATGAATGCAACATTGGATGGAAATACATCTTGTGACAGTGCAGAAGCTTATCGAAACAATGCCACAGTGAATCTAAAGGTGGTCCAACAAAATATTAGTGTGACTTTTTTTTTTGGCCAGGCAGTGTAGAAGGTGCCACAACATTAATACAGCTACGCTACTGCGAATGATAACATTTTGGAGCATCTTTGCCATATAGAAGAAGTGGTGGGTTAGGAAGCAGTGATCAAACAGGACGCTGAGAGCTAAAAGAGAGGAGTGGCTCTGTTGGAATTTCAAATTTAAAACAAAATATTTGTTTTTTTCCCCCTCCAGACTAAATGGTTTCATTAACCTCTCAGAGACAAATTATTCTATGAATTATTTAAGTAATAAAAAAATGTTTAAGAGGTTAAAATGTTGGGACCACGTTCGTCGGTGGTTGCCATTAGTTTGAATGCTAGGTTATTGCTTCACCTGGTATACAGTACTGTAATGCCAAAAAGTGCGGAATAGTTTTTTTTTTTTGAAGCTCTGCAATCATCGGACCAGAACGTTTGATAGTGACACATTAACGACAACTGATGGTTTCATTACTTACTTAATCTTGAACTGCATTGATTCTCTAGGTTCCTTTGTGGTTGACTGTATACTGCCCAAAGGGTCTGTGAGTAGTACCCTGACATTATCAGTTATTCCAATCAATTCAGCTAATATTGTTGTAGATGTTTTTGGTATCTTTGAGTATCACTTTTCTCCTCACAATTTTAACTTCAATTATCAAACTGAAGAGTGAAATTGTAGATTGACTAGTCAAACGCTGAGAAAAAGCTCAGTTGAAAAGGAATAATGCCAGACGATGCTCTTTTGATGTACTCACCCTAAGTCTAATAATTTTTAATGGTACATATGAATTTCTTAATTGGTTGTATTATTTATGTTGGTTAGTAAATCACTAAAAAAGGTTAAATCATGTAATCTGGACAGTTGAGTTTGCTCAAACTGGCTGCTTAGCAAAGTTAGTAAACTGGTACAGTAGTGCAACAATAACCAAGTTATTTTTCAATTTAAATGCTAAATAGTCAAATTAATCTGCTATAAATTGTTTAAAAGTTATGTACTATTAAACAAGAATCTATCCATCCATCCATCCATCCATCCATCCATCCATCCATCCATCCATCCATCCATCCATCCATCCATCCTCCCTTCTTTGTTTTCTGGTCGCGGGGGTCACTGTTGCCCATGTCCAGCTATCACTGTGTGAGAGTTGGGAGTCACCCAGGATGGGTCTCTAGTCCATCACAGGGACACACAGAGACAAACCAGACAACCAACCATTCACACTTTCACTTACACCTAAGGGCAATTTAGAGTTACCAATCAGCCTAACATTAATGTTTTTGTTCTGTGGGAGGAAACAGGAGTACCCAGAGAAAACCCACGCATGTGCAGGGGGAACATGCAAACTCCACCCAGAAAGGCCCCGGCCCGGGATTTGAACCTGCGACCTTATCACTGAGAGGCAACAGCGCTATCAACTGCGCCACCGTGCAGCTAAAATTAGCTATAATTTTACAGATGAAATAGTTGAAAGTTTTAGGGCAGTTGACATTGTTCTTAGAAGTTAATCTTCCAGCAAGTTTACATTCAGGTCAATCTTATGAGCCCTATGAACTATATCTTGACCCCTATAGGTCTTTGTTTCATTTTCAAGTTTGTTGCAGAGTAACAGTAATAAGAAAATACTGAAACAGTGCAGATTGTTTGGAACAATTGTCAAAGCTGCATCTAAACAAATCACAAGACTAAGACCAAAGGATAAATGTTTGTAGCTATGAACCCATCTGCATGATAAAGAGTTTAAGAATTAAATATGATTTAATTTATTCAATAGCTGAAATTGGGTCAAGGACAGGACAATAAGCCCAAACACAACTGTAAATCTGCAACAGAACAAATTAAATAAAAAGAAACATGGTTGTTGAAAAATGTTTAGTTGCTTGATGTGTTAATTTGTTGAATAAGGGAGTCCATGCCAGCTGACGCTTTATACAAATGCTACTTTAGTCTAAGTATTTTGTCTTCTTGTTGGTACAACCCAACCAGAAACGCCCTAATTGCTTTTTGTTCACCTATCCACTTTATTTAACCTTACAGCAGATAACCAATCAACACTTACCATTAATCTAAGGCCCGTATCAAGCCCCATACACAAGCTGTTCTATCTATACATTTAGTTGTCCATAGTTCAAAGGATTGGATACAGGGTGGTCAACTGTGACAGGTCTTAGAGTGATCTGCAACTCAGGCTGAGCTCCCATGTGGAGTGACAAGGCTGGCTCATTTTTCTGGGCCTGCTGTGCTTCTAATGGTTTCCTTGACAAAAGCTTCACTTCCATCAGCAGCAAATCCAAACAAAGGCCCAATCCCAGAGGAGTCTGCAGCTTCAGCCTGACAGATACGATGGATCATTGAATCACATTGACCCTGACAAATCAAACGTCTGTATCAGTTCCCACTGCTGGACTACTGGGTTCGGGGAAAGCCAAGAGAAATGTTGGAGAACAATGTGACAGTATAAATCTTTAGTCCTTCAATCTGTGGCGCTCACAGATCAGCTGCCATTATCAAAACCATGAAGGTTTGAAAGAGACAACTACCATGTCACATTTTTGTTTTCTTACTTGAAACATGCTCTGTTCATGTACGCTGCAGAAAGCATCGTCTGTTGTTTTATTATATCAGCAAAGATCTTGAATTATCCAGGTCTCTCTTGTAAATGAGTCCTCGAGGCTCAATGAGATTAACCTGCCTAAATAAAGGTTGAATGAATCTGCAGTGTGGAACCAAATCCAACTTCCGATGACACTTTAAGTTGAAGCTACTGTAGTCTGTGAGACAGATATACAGTTGTAGTATTCACTTCATAGAGTTCATTGAGCAGCTCTATAATGTTGGAGCTTTGTTCTGGCTCTGTGCAGTCCAGGGAGAATTATCAAACCATTTCCCAATCTTTAATTCAAGCCAAGAACATCAGTGGTAGCCTCCCATCCGTGCTTTGATCCTACGTCATAATTTAAGTCATCTGTTTGGATGTCGCATCATCTAAGGGAGTAAGACTTTAGTGAAAGGGAATACTTAGGTTCATAAAGTTTATTTTAGTAATTATGTCAGTTTGATTAGAACTTGAAAGCTGCACAGGGATTGCACTAACGCGATAAAGTGCATAGGTACAAATATGGTAAAGTTTTATATATACAGTAGTCTGTCTACTTTACATACTGACTCAAATTTAATTGCTGCTGAAATAACAGAGGGATGGTACGGTCTAAGTTATAACTGTCTCATATACAAACTAATATGAAACTTTTGTTTAGTTTAAAATCCATCTTTTGTTTGATAATACAGTTGAGCTTTCATCATTACCATAAAAACTTAGATAATACAGACTGCTAGTGCCAATTACTACTACAGTATAGTACTTTTAATACAAACTCTTTCAAAAACAATTCCAGCAATAAAAAAAATTGTTGCCAAAACATACTTACCATCAGGTCTTAGTAATGGTAATTTTAATTAAATGAATATTGAGATGGCTAGTTCTGAACTGCTGGGAATCAAAAACCTGAAGGGGATGCAGCACAGCTGCTGATGAGGATGACCTAAGGACATTCACCAGACTAAACAATAACCAGGGTGGATTTAAAATGAGGCGTTTTATGGGCTGAACTTGGGAAATTGGAAAAATGAGCACCTTGTTGTTGGATAAGTTCTGACGTTTGATATATTATTCTGGAAACGGCCTGTCCTGTTATCAAAAGGCCACATTATCCCTTAACATAACTCTCTTGCTAGTGCTTACTCCACAAAGTTGAATGTAATATGAGATACCAGTGAAGAGAACATTTCATCCATCTTTTTGTCCAGTGTTAACCCTGTTACTACCATGCCATCAAGTTTTTTTTTCTTTTATCATCTTCTTAGAAATGTAATGTAGATTTTCCATTCTTTTATACCATCTGCCAGTCAGTGACATTTTCATCATTTGGCTTTGGTTTCCTCTAAATTCTTTCCTTTTCCCTCTGCCCACATCAAAACCCTGGACAGGGATAGCTGAAACATTCCCGGACAGCTTGCGGAGAACACCTGTGTGTGCATGAGTACAGGCAGTGTATGCATCCATTTGTTAATGCGGTGTGATATGTACATGGATTCTTGAGTAACTACAGAGAAAATGTATTCAGATCCTCTCCCCAAATCGTTCCTCACTTTCTCTCAAGATTTCACATCCTCCTCTACATCAGAGGCACGGATAAAGAGGCAGTGTGTGCTTGGCAGAGGCCTAGCTGTAGCCTGACATGACGTTAATTCCTCTGAAGCAGCACTTGATCTTTGCCGGGATGTCTCTTGTGCAAGAGCGTGGCAGCTCCAAAGGTTTTTGTGGCTAAATAAACCATGAGGAATTCAGTTAGATTCCTTTATACATCTTTGTCACGCGTGCATGCCGCAACCCTTTTATCTACACATTTATCAATTTTCTTTACATGCTGGTGCCTAATTCCAGTAGGCCTTGTGCAAGAGGCAGGGTACACCCTGGACAGGTTGCAAGCCCATCACAAGGCCACATAGAGAGACAAACAAAAAACAACCACTCATGCTCTCGCTCACACTAAGGGACAATTTATAGTTACTAATGATTCTTACGTGTATGTTTTGGGTTCTTGTGAAGGAAGAAAGCAAATTACCAGAAAAAAAAAAAGCGTGCATGGCAAGAAGCATGAAAACTCCACACAGAATAGCCGGAAGGCAAACCTGTGACCTTCTTGCTGTGAGGCAACAGTGCCCGCCATGCCACCCACCTCAACACTAAGATGATCATAATTTCTACAATGTATAGTGTTTTCTTTTTTGTGTCTCTTGGGCATGATGTGAGTACTAAAGACTTTAGTTAGTGGGGTAACGGCTGTGGGGCTTACCCAGGGGAGCAAGCCTTTGTTGACATGGGAAGCCATAAATAAGGGCCCGGGGCGCAATGCCATGTCATGCGTCATTTGGACCCCTCCCACCACTGAGCTGTTGAGCATGGCACCTCCTAGGGTGTAATACAAAACACATGGGCAGAGGGCGAGGGGCAAAAGCATTTCAGAGTGCCATACTTCTGCCTTGTCAGCAAAGGATCTCAGAGAATAAGCAGATCCAGACAGCCTCTGTAATAATATTGTACAGCACTTCATTTCCATAGAACTTCATCAGGAAACCCAATAACTGGGCTTGGTTAGTTTTTATGTGATAACATCACATCCTAATCTCAGAAAGTCCAAAATAAAACATGAGGTATCAATTACTAAGCAGTAATAAGGACTAATTTGTATTGAATAAATTTTTACATGCCATAATTTCTTGGCTGTGAGTTTAAATAAATACATCAGAAGTGAAAATTAGTTTTGATTTGGAAGATGAATTTCTCTTTTGTTGAAGGCTTTTGGATTCCATAAGCAGTTTGTGCTCAAAGGTGTAAAATAAACTTTTTGAGAATACATTTGACCTCTTGGGGTAGTATCTCTCTTGGGCTACACATGTTGAAGACTTGGGGAGTCAAAACAGCAAGAAAATAGGAGGAAAAAAACGCCAATTTTCTTGTGTATGAGTGGCAAAATTGTATTATTTGGCTGTTGTACACCTCCACTCATTATCTAGTGAAGAACACTTTTGACATTAACCGATTTGGACCAGCTTGATGACATTCTTTTAATCATTTATCGATTTTAGACCTGGACATTCAGGGCTGTAGTCTTGGATGATTTCGTGTAAAATATAGCTCCAGCGCTCGAAAACTAAATTAAGAAGGGTTTAACCAGGGTTCACAATATCTGCAACAACTCTGTGACTAATTTGAGAGAAAGCTCGTTGCAGAAATTTCTTGAACATATTCAACCTCTGCAAATGCTTTGAGACATTTTGGAGAATTTCTTGAGAATGCTATTCGTCAACAAGTCACTAACAATTACTGCCCAGTGAGATATGCACAATTCATAAACACTTTTAAAACTGTTTGTGTACAACCTGAAGGCAACTTGTGTACAACTAGTTAAGAAATAATGTCAAACTAAAACAAAAATTGTGTTAAAAACAGCTAAAACCATGGCAAAGTTCAGCGTTTCCCCTATATTACTTGCCTTGGCAGGGTGCTCACCTCTTTTGTGGTTTGACATGTGTTGCGTGCACTTTGTACTGAAAGTTTTCCGAGCGGGGGTGGGAGACTGTTCAGTGTTAGGGAATTGAAGCGGTACTTGTCATTCCCAATCTGCTACGAAAGCACGGTCCTTAGTGTATTAAGTTCCGGGTTGCACGGTTGTTTATGAGTAAAACTGTCTTAATTTACTTAGAAAAGTACAGTCTCTATCGCCACTGATCTTCATGTAGCTAATTTATGCCACTCATATTTCTGTTCCAAATCATTGGTTAAGATGATATGTGACGCATTAGACCTGACCCCCAGCCTGGGCTGAATGAGGAAAAACCCTGCAGGACACAGAATGAATTATTTCCATGGTGAAACAGCGCCGCTCAGTGGTGAAGCTGCATATCATTTTAACCATGACGTAAATATGTAAATGAATTTAACGGAAATACGAGTGGCGTAAATTAGCAACATGAAAATCGGCGGAGATACAGCACATACTTTTTTAAGTAAATTAAGACTGTTCTTATGCATAAATAGAATTATTCTAGTACATTTTCTTTAATCTAGCATATTCAAAGGCGATCCGTGTGAGCCGGAAGTATTCCTTTCAGCGCATGCGCAAATACGCTACACTACGGATCGGGCTCCATAACAGATCAGGGAATGACAATACCTCTAGCATTTTAGCTAGCGTGTCTGTATTGCACACTGCTAGCTTAGCGCTACGTCAGTGCCGGCAGTAGCCGAGGGGGTTGGTTCTATAGACAGGGTGCCCGGTTCTGTTGACAGGGCGGGGAGCCCTGCTTGTATAATGGTAGGGGAAACACTGCAGTTGGTTATACAGTAATTACTATTCATTTATTAAAACCTATAATAAGATTTTTTCTTCTTTCTGCTACCTTTCATTTTTTTATACTCTGTACGTTATTGTTCATGGGATTGTTTTGTATTGTATTAAAAAAAAAAGAACAAATAAACTAAATTAAACTAAACTAAACTATTTATGTGTTTTGCTCTGTTGTCTTATCAGTACTTTGCCTTTGCACAGTAAAGTTATTGAGGTCAAGAGTGACAACACAACACATTCTTTGACTAAGAGAAAGTCTCCCTGCACTTTTCATCGAAGACTGTGGCAATGACTTCCTTTTACATAGTAAAATGCTCTGTAAATTTTTTTTGCTCTGTGTATGTGTTTGTGTGTGTATGTACAAAATTTTAGATTATTTTGGTTGTTTCAAATATGCTTTACATATATAAAAAAATAAGACCAATTTACCGGGAAGGCTCTACACTAAGTCAGAGGGGTAAATAACTATGTATCTTTTTTCCCTATACTGCTAACTTATTCTTTGACAGATGAAGAATAATTGCTTGAGATGAATGGATGAGGAATGCATTAGTGATGGGGCTAAAGTCCGAGATGACACCGGGCGAGAGAGAAACAGCAGAGTCTGTGTCAGTGAATCACTAACATGAACCATGACTAAAGTGAAATACTTCCCAAAAATGACTAGAATTTTCACGAACCTATCATGCACAGACACATTTGTGACTCAATAATCAGGGTGGACTACATTTTTATGATTAATTTTAACAACTAAAAAAAGAATATTTTCATCATCAAAAGTGTTTTTTAATTAAACATTGAGGGGTGGATTTTTTTCCTTCAACACATCCAATATTATGTGTTCTGCATTATGTCCATGTCCAATAGGTATCCCCACTGATTCTACAGCAAAGCCACAAAATGTCACAAACACCTGGAGAGCGCAACCTTTCAGTGCCAGGAGAAGAAGCCTCTCTAATCCTGAACAATTGAACTCAAATTGCCCTGGGGGAGGAAGAAAAAGTGGTGGAAAGAGAAGCCGGCCTTCAGGCACTCGCTCTCTTATCAGCACAGAGATATTGATCGGCCCCAGGGGGTGTCCCATTTCTCTTTTCTGCTCACTAATCTCACTCTTCTTTCTATTTTTCTGGTTCTGTCAAAGATCAAACATGATTATTTTAAATGCTCTTTTCCAATCTATTCTGTTTCCTGTATTGAATTCACAATGACAAAGTCTATCTGGTAAGTGTTAAGCGTGTATGGCCAATTTATGGGTCAGTGGTTTGCGGGGATGCAAATGTGATTTTAAATGTATGTGGTTGTTGCCATATGACAAGTTTAAAACGGACTTTTCCTATGGTAAGAGCAGAGATCTTAATCACTTCTCTTAATTTGCACAGATAAAAATCCTTGGCGATACTGCAGTGAAGCAAATCAACCTCAAATGAGAACATCAGTCTGACTGTCAAACATTGTTGCTAAATCTTTCTTTTTTGTTGGCCAAGTGTATTGATCTTTAAAACTCTTTGCATCAACAACATTCTGGATGAATGAAGAGAAATGTCAGCCGAGTCATCAGTAGGAATTCCACTTTCCATCAAGTCAGATTTTTGGTGTAAAGTCCTAAAAATCAAAATCAAAATCTTAGCATGTACGCATGCACGCATGCATACCCGCCCTACCATCCATTATCTTCTGCTTGTTCTGAAGTCGGGTCGCGGGGGCAGCAGTTTGAGCAGAGGTCCAGACATTTCTTTCCACAGCCACCTCTTCCAGCTCTTTTGGGAGGACTCCAAGGTGTTCCCAAGACAACTAGTCTTTCCTACATGTACCAGATCTTCCCCAGGGTCTCCTCCCAGTCAGACATGCCTGAAGCACCTACTTAGGGAGGCACCCAGGAAGCATTCTTACCTGATGCCCAAACCACCGCAACTGATCCTATCAATGTGGAGGAGCAGCGGTTCTGAATAATTGAACTTTTAATGATAATAATAATAATGATAATAATAATAATAATAATAATAATAATGCCACACAATGTCATCAATGTATGTTGCCACACAAGGACGAAATTACTCTTTTCACCCTATCTCTAAGGGAGAGTCCAGCTACCCTGCGGAGGAAACTCATTTCAACCGCTTGTATCCGCAATCTCATTCTTTCAGTCACTACCCAAAGTTTGTGGCCATAGGTGAGGGTAGGAACGACTGACCGATAAACAGAGAGCTTTGCCTTACAGCTCAGCACCCTCTTCACCACAACGGACCGGCACAGAGCCCTGGTGGCGCAGAGGTTAGAGAAGATGGGCCTGGGATCGTCGAAAGTCGCAGGTTCAACTCCCGGTACTGTCAACATCAAAATGTGGGTGGAAAAGGTGAAACAACCATACCTGCCTCCACTCTCATTTGCCCCACTCTGGGGCCCTGAGCAAGGCCCTTAACCACCACCATTTGCTCCCCAAAACAGGTATCGCTTGAAAATGAGTTGACTGTATAACGGGAGTATGGAAAAATACTGCACCAATCTGTCTGCCAATCTCAAGTTCCATTCTTCCCTCACTCGTGAACAAAACCCTGAGATATTTGAATTCCTCTATTTGAGGCAGAACCTCACCCTCGACCCGAAGAGAGCAATCCACCCTTTTCCGAATTCTGACATATGCTTTATTTTATTCCAATATATCACACATAAAACTTCTTTCCTAAAGGTTTTGTTCATTTCATTTAACGGTAGTTCATTCCAATCATTTAAAACAAACATTAAAACATTGTTGAATAGTTTTGAGAACCAATTTACAGCATGCCAACTCTTTAAGACTAACAAAATAAGGTGAGAAGGTTCGCAGAGCTTGCATCTGTCAAAAGGCAACTACCCCCCCCCCCCCACACACACACACAGAAAACACAAATTTAAAAGGGTTAAGAGCATTAAAGCGAGGCTAAGCTTACAGTGACAGCTACCAGCTGCATGCAATAATCTCATGACCCTTTCATATTTTTTTGTGTCAGACACATCCGTGTGCACAAGACTTGGTGTCTCATGGACAAGAACATCCGGTAAGAAGAGAGGAGGCCCAGTCAGACAGCGTTTTACACCTTGTAGATCCCTTAGCTCTTTTTTGCGATTTAATCATTTAGCACACACAAGGGACATGTCCGTAAAATCTTTTGCGTTGTTATAATTTGCAACCAATTCTCACACAACCAGCAAGTGTTTTTCATTACCCAGCATGCTCTGTGGGTATATAAGATGTGGACAGACACAAAAAAAAAGTCTGCAACTCACTGACAGAGGGGAGACCGTGAAATCCACCATGACTTAACCCCTGAAGTGTTATGAAAACCCAACATTGTTTCTTTGGTAACTGATACTGTGTACTGTAGAGACAGATTATGTTTAAAGCATGTTTACTAAAAATAGTAAATTCCAATATATCTATATCCAGAAGAAGACATCAGCGGCTAAATGTCCTTGATTGAGAAAATATGGAACAATCTTACTACAGACAGAAAACATATGGCTTTGCATAGTACCACATTCAAGTTCTCCTGAAGCAGGCGGGCTTGTAACCAAGTGTTCATAAACAACAAAGAACCTTTTCTATTGAAGAAAAAGCCATATTATGGATTCTGTCAGCAAACACCAATGTGAGCCAAGGCCAGACACAAAGCAGCTGACGTGATAAGAAAACACAGATTAACAGCGACTGGGTGGGCCTCACATAGAGAATAAAAGCAGCATGACATGATCTACTTTTGGGGAAAGAGCTGGTTAGGAAAGGGGATAAAGTGTGTTTCGTTTTGTAAAATGACAAATAATGTGATTAGGAACTCTTGAAATTAGATATTTGAATGCTAAAGGTCCAAGTGTGTCCGAGCTTTCCTGTTGCACAGCACCAAAGCTGCAATCCACTGTTTGCCGGTGAAGCTTTTTTCCTCTAATTGAGAGTGAGCAGTTAATTATTTATGGACAAGTCTTTACGAGCAACCTCACACATTTTTACAGCATTGCAAACAGGGAATAAACAGCAGGACGACACTGTGCTCTAACATGGGATTAAGGCCCGGCTAATTAGATCACAGACAGTAAAACAGTGAGGAGAACTGTAAAAGTGGGAGCAGAGACTAGCCCGAGTGAGAGATCAGGTACAACCAACAGACGCTTGAGCCCGACACAGCATGCAGCTGACAAATGACCGAGGGAGGGTTTCTCATTTCTGCTGCTTTCACTGTGGTGTAAATGCAAAAAACAGACTTTCAAAGACAAAAAGACCCCCTTACATCCATCCATCCATTCATTCCTCTCTCCGTCTACTCCGGCTGCACCAATGTTGTGGTTGGTTCCATGAAACAGGGGTCAAGGTACTAATGGAGGACCTTATGGCCTTGTTTGCCTCTAGAAAACACCCCTGCCACACACCACCGCTCCCTGTTCTCTTATAAATCAAGCAGGCTTCATTGGAAGCATTAGCGTTCTCTGATGTCCAGACCATGTCTCATTTCAAAGTCCTTCCGAAGGCTCACATGGTTCCAGGTTTACTCAGTGAACTAAAGAAAGACGATTGTGCAGGAGGGAATGTACAATAAATAAAAGCAAATTAAAAAACAGGTTATAGGTTTTGCTTTCAGGGTAAAATTAAGAGGAAAATTGTAAAATATACACACTGTTGTCCATTAGGGAAAAAAAAAGTGGGCTCTAAAACAAAAATGTTTATTCAGTTACTATGCCGCAATACCTCTTTATTGAAAACATCTCCAATGAATCCCATTGTAAACTAAAACAAGTACCACAGATGCATGTGTATGCATTATTAGGTATAGAGCAGATAAAAATGTTTTCTTTAAACTGAGAACGAACAGTTTTAATCAAAACACATTTTTCCTCTATACAGTCTTCATTATAGATTTTTTTTAGGGGGCAATATCAAGTACATATCTAAAATGTCCATATACATCTATATCAAAATTTGGATCATAAAATTGGTCAAAAAGTAAAGCATACAAGATCAAAGTTTAGAGTTAGACGTGAATTTGATGTCTGCATTTAGTCAAGACCTGCAAAAAAAAAAAAAACAATCTGTGAATGTGGAAATTTTACCTGTGATCCTTGTTTTTCTAGTGCTTTTTGCATTCTACTAAACTAACCAGACACAGACCATAACAAAGACAATCTACAAATGTATGTCCTGCAATTGAACTTGCACTTTTCATACTAAATAAACTATTGCAATGTTTTAAAACGACAAACACAAGCTCAACTCTACATTATACGGCACCCCAGATGTATCGTGTGCTTGTGTCTCATCCAGCAGACTGTAAGGTTTGATGTTTCTAAGGCACGTTAAATGAAAACGTATTGTTTAACACTTTCTTCTACCAGGAAAATATAAAAATACAAAAACATGTTTACTGGTATTTTAACTACTTTTGCCTAACTGATCAGTTTTGGTTTCTAATCTGGGGTGGTGGCGCAGGGGTTAGAGAAGGTGGGCCTGTGATCAGAACGTCGCCGGTTCAACTCCCTGAACCGACATCATCAAAATGTGGGTGGAAAAGGTAAAACGCCCACACCTGCCTCCAACCTCATTTGCCCCACTGTGGGCCCTTGAGCAAGGCCTTTAACACCATCTGCACCCAAAGAGGTCTCTTAAAAATGAGTCCTCGTGACTCACTGAGACTATCTGTATAAATAAAGGTTAAACTAAAAATATATAATAATAATGGTGGCAATGTTACAACCATGATATTAGGTTAACTTGAAAAATAATGAAAAACATTTTAGATATTTGCATGATGGTTGTGTTTTTATAAAAATAAGTCATAATAGTTAAACTACTTGGCGGCGGCAGTTGTTACAGCTGTTGCGGGTAAAGATAATAATGGATGGATAGATGGAATTAAAGTACTTGGCCTAAAATGTGAGATAAATTGAGCTAATATTAAGCACTAATACAGTGCTACAACTAGATTACATGTAAAAAAAATTAAAATAAAATAAAATCTGTATTCCTTATGTGTAGTTTTCATAAGAGTTGCATGTGGATTAAAAATGCAACATTTCTTCATCACAACCAGACATTACCTGGATTACACGTGCCTGACCAGTTTAGCAAAATGCACCCAAATAACATTTTCGATTATGTGACATTTGACATTTTTAAGTGAACGGTGTCTTCAGGTTTTTGTACAAAGTTAAGTCTAAAAGACTAATGTCCTTAGTCAGTAATTAGTTTACAATTCACCTCCTTTGTGTCGTTTTTGATATCAGACAGGAAATTTTTGTGCTTGTTGACAACAAGCAACATAATTTTCAGCAACAACGCACACCTATTTTACTTTTCATTCATACATTTATGTAATAACAGTGTGATGCATTTTATCTTCTCTTAAGATGCAAAGGACTGGGCTCAATTTGCATTTAAAACAGAAGGCAAGCCGCCACTTGTGACTTTCTTTAGAGGGTTATGAAGATGCTGTTTGACGCGGGCAGACAGAGTGTTAACTTTAACTGCAGGGGTATGTGACACTTTAGCCGTAACTCGTGTTAACCCCCGACGTGACTGATGTTTTGAGGGTTTCAAACTGTCTGCCGTTTGAGGTCTGAGAATGCGTTCACGTCCAGATGAGAGGGAGGTGGTTGTGGCTGTTGGGGCTGAGACAGAAAAAACATTCCCTGGTCACCACGGTCATCTTGTTAACTCTGGATGAATACGGAGAGGATGGATACTTGTTAATGACACACAACATACCTGCTCCTGAAAAGTTAAGGATGCAAATAAGCTGCATTTATTAGAAATCAAAAGTAAATTATTTAATTATTTACAAACAATATAAGCATTCTAGTGATCTGATCTGAAGCAACCAACAATGCTGTTCACTGTGCAGAGTGGTAGTTGCATTTAATAAACACATGTACTGTACAGGTAGTCCTCGACTTACGAACGGGTTCCGGACTTAAGGACGGCTCGTAACTCGAATCCGCCGTAAGTCGGAGCCGAACGCACATGGCGCCGTAAGTCCGGATTTTCGTCCGTAACTCGAA
>JARVLU010000600.1:20451392-20463522 GCA_031762415.1 Simpsonichthys santanae
AACATATTTGCTATATTAGGTTTAAATAAGCAGAAATTAGCTCAAATTTGGGAAATTAGCAACAAAAAAAAAATGCTGAAAAGTAGCTGAAAAGGCAGAAAGAAGCTGAAACTACCAGAAAGAAGCTGAAACTACCAGAAAGAAGCTGATACTACCAGAAGGAAGCAGAAAGAACTGGAATGAGCCCATACTTGCAGTACAGTACTGTATTAGGTTTAAATAAGCAGAAATTAGCTCAAATTTTGGAAATTAGTGGGGAGGGGGGAGGCTGAAATCAGCAGAAATTTTCTAAAAAGGAAGAAAGAAGCTGAAACTACCAGAAGGAAGTAGAAAGAACTGAAATGAGTCCATAAAATGTGGAATTAGCTGAAAAAGCTAACATTTAGCATCAAAAGTTAGTAGCTAAAAGAGCAGAAAAGGCTGAAACTATCAGAAATGAGATGAAAGAAGCATAAAAGATTGAAATTAGCCAGAACAGAACTGAAATGTTGCAGTTAGCAGAAAGAAACTAAAAGGATCACAAAAAAGCTATAAAAAAAAGGTGCAATAAGCTGAAAGTTGCTGATTGTTTTATTTTATTTTATTTTATTTTTTTATTTGCACGAGAGAGCTGAAAGAAACTGAATCAGAACAAAATGTGAAAGGAGCAGTAAAAGGTAACAGATCTAAAAATCCGAAGGATGTAAATTAAGCTCAGTTCATTTTATGAAGGGAAAAACGTAACAGAAAAGGCTAAATATTTCAAAAAGCTAGTTGCACCAGTAGCAAATGTCAAAGCACCGTCCTTTCTCCTGAATGAGCTGAACGTTATAGGATTTGTTGAAATAGCACAAAAATTGTGGAACGAGAACGATGCCAAAAAAACGTATGGAAGATTAGTGTGAATGCCTCATAAATATTCATACTACATATAGTATAACCTTTATCCACCATATTTAAAGCATAATGAAATAAATGTCTTTAATAATTTATTTATTACTGAAGTGTAAAGTGTGACACTTTAAATTTGACTTTAAAAAGTCTTTCTGTATAGCTTTTACATGAGTGATAATGTCTTTTTAGGCCTAATGTTGGCCCACACTACAAGTTGGATGAAATCTATACTACAATAAACAAAGAGCTTCTGTCATATTTTCCATTATAAGAAAAGAGCCCACATTTAGGAGTATTAATCAAATTAAAAAGGTGTTACATTCATTCTACCTGCCAGTTATTGAGGAATATGGCTTAGAGTTTTAGAACCGTTCTGTCCCGTTGTTTTAACTCTTAAAGAAAGCAATTTTATTTTACAATAAATACTAATGACATAAGAAAATGTAATTCATTGGTACAGTGTTTAGTAAATATTAACATTGGGTTGCTAAGCAGACCCAGTTTAAGAGGAAAAACACTTTCTTCAAATTAAAATATTTTCAGGCTTCAGTACTGGGACATTTTGTCAACAAATATTTCTTTAAAAACTTAGCATGTAGTACAAAATTATAATATCTTGGATAATATACTATATCCTGATTAAATTCTTACAAGCATGAGCACTTGCTTTTTATTTTTCACCTTTTTTATTAGCGTATAGTTTAGCAAAAATTCAAACTAAGATATACAAACGTTTGTAAAATCAGTCACTGCAGGTTAGTAAGCATTTTCACTAGGCTTTCTAATATTTTTCACTTTTTTTGCTGACGAATCTTTTTCTGAAATTCACTATTTTTAAACATTAACAGAGTAGAGAACCTCTGCCCATCTTTACTTCTGAGAGCTTCAGCCCCGTCTGAGCTCTGCTCAGTCCAGTGTTGCTAAATAACTTAAATAAATGCACAATGCCCCTCCAGCTGTTTCTTATTCATATTTATTATCACAGCCTTTTTTTTTTTAGATGTGTTGCTGCCTTAAATGGAAATTCACCTATTGGTTCCCCATAAAATTGTACCATTTTCTAGCTTCAACATTTGATCTATTTGTTCCATTGTGAATAAAATATGGGTTTATGAGATTTGCAAATCATTGCATTCTGCTTTTATTTAAATTTTACACGACGTCCCAACTTTTTCAGAATTGGGGGTGTACTACATCCTTGTTCCATGTGTTATCTATTACTTTCTGCTCTTTTTGTTGTTGTTGTTGGTGTTTTTGCCCTACTTTCGTCTGTGCCAACACCACCCCTGGCAATATAATAACAAACACAGGCACTCATACACTTACAAACAGATCATAAATGGGTGCCAGAGTCCTTGCTTTTGGTTGGCATGAGTACAGCACTGTTGCTTCCGCCACAGGCTATTTTCAAATCAAATCAGAAGAGGGGCTTAGTAGGTAAGCTTGAACCAGTTTCTATGAAAGCCTGAAGCGGCTGCTTAAGTTTCATCAAAATGATATCAATTTTGTATTAAATAAACATCACAAGACTAAAACGCTTGCAAGTTGAGTGTAAAGAAAGGAAAAGTAACTGATGAGGCAGTATTTTGGTAAAACAAAAACTCTGCTTGTACTGAAAACCTGCCTAAGGGTACAAAAGCCTTAAAAAGTTTGGTGAACATGACTATTCTCCTTATCAACTCACATGATATGAAACATCCTCTGAATGGTGGACACGTTGTCTGCATGTCTCAATTACAGTCTGAATGTTTTACTTCAGAGACACACATGCACGCCTACGCAAGACACACACACGAACCGGTGAGTTAAGTGTAATACTACCTCACAGAACAGTCTGTGAGCAATCACATGCAAAAGTAAGGTTAGAACTATGTGAAGGAGTTATAGTTAATAAATTTAGGTAACTATGAGAAGTCCGACTTTACAGACGAGCTTTGCCCAGCTCATCCATTTCCACTAAACAGAACCTGCTGTGCGTGCATGTGTGTGTGTGTGCTTGGAGCGGCAGCAGAGCTCTCTCAGGTTACATCCACACAGGAAGGCTCAGAGCAATAACAAAGGCCTTTCAAAGAAACCCTCAGCAGGTTAAGATAAAATGTTTTCGCTCAAACTGATAGAAAGCATCTGTAGCCTAAATGAGCGGGCGCTGGTATCAGTGCTGCGGTGCACGCAGCAGATCAGACTGCACAGATTAAAACAGACACCGGGTTGTCTCCCACGTGGAAGCAAACACAGGCCGAGCGCACGTGTTTGACTGGGCCGGGGCTGACAAAAACACCTGCACAGTTCCAGCGCCATATATCCATGTCTGCCTGCAACGTTCACAGTGAGAAGCAGAAAACTGAAAGCACGTTGTCAAACTGTTCTCAGCTCTGGACTCTCCACATGAGTCCATTTCAGCTGCAGGAGAACCACTCTAAATCTGACGGTGTTCTGACAACTCTCCACTGCATTCATGCACACTGCAGGATTCATGACCAAACTAAAAACTATGTTCCAAATTCAAAAGAAACAGTGGGTGGGTCTGAAGTTAGATGGAAAGTGAAATTCATTAAAACTTGTAAGCTAATGTGATGTGTGTAGTAAATAAAGGCCTCTAAAAGGTCATAATTAAGCAAAATGTGCACCATTTAGGGTTCAAACCAATAAGTAAAAAGGTTTAAAGAGGAGTATGTGTGCATATTGTCTTTTTCTAAAGTTGTGTATTCTGCTTTTTTTTTGTTTATTATTTTGTATGTGGGTCTTTTTTTATGTACAGTATAATTACAAACATGCTACTGGACGCCTCAAATTTATGCCATGGGAGAGAGGGAGGAAGGGATGGATGGATGGATGGATGGATGGAGAGACAGAAAGCACAAGGGAGAGAGAGAAAGATACAGAAAGAAAGAAAGAATCTATCAATCTATCTATCTATCTATCTATCTATCTATCTATCTATCTATCTATCTATCTATCTATCTATCTATCTATCTATCTATCCTTTCATCCATACATCCATACATCTGTCCATCCATCTTGCTATCCATCCATCTATCCTTCTATCATCCATCATCCATTCATCTCTCTATCCATCCATCTATCCTTCTATCATCCATTCATCTCTCTATCCATCCATCTATCCATCCTTCTAGCCATCATCCATCCATCCTTCTATCATCCATCTCTCTATCCATCTATCTATCATCCATCTATCCATCCTTTGATTCATTCATCCATCATCCATCCATCCATTCGTCCATGCATCCATCCAAAGGACAGTTTAGTAAAATCTGAATGTTTCAGCTTCTCTGTAGGTTTGTCTATTCTTAGCAGTGATGTAACTATAATCAAACTGTTGCAACAAACAAGTGAGTGCAGGTTTTTTAATAGTAATAATTAGAATAATACAAAACAAGGAATTGAGTGAGACAGTGCTAAAATGTCTATTTGAAATTATAAACCAGACTTCGTGTAGACCTTTGTGACATATCTTTGCATCTTACCTGGAAGCCCTGGATGTGAGCCAGGTAATCCAGCTGCTGTGCTGGCTGTACTGAGACTCCCATGTTCGTGCCCTTTATGGGTGGCGAGGCATCGGCTGGGGGGGACTGGGGTGCCTGACCGTTAAGCAGCAGCTCTCTGGCCATAGTAGCAGTCGGGCTGGGTGATGAGGGTGAGCCGCTGTAGTACGGAGAATGTCCTGGGGGTACTGGGGCAGAGCAGGGCCCAATCTCTTTGGATGTTACGTAGTTGACAGAGCCTCCACTGCCGCCACCAGAGCCCGGTGAACTGCAACTCTGCTTTCTACTGGCCTCCATCTCCTGATAGACGTCGGGGCTGAGGTGGAGGAGACCCTTCTGGGCTGGAGGGGTCACAGAAGAATGGAAAGAGGTTGGATAAATATCAGGTAAAAAGGGTTAAAAAAATAAAGAAGCATGAATCAATAAACTGATAAAAGTGAAAAGACGTGATTTAACTAAAATAAAGAAACAATGTAAAGGTACAAAATCTTGAATAAAAGGAACTATGGAAGCGCCAATCAATTCAGTAGAGAACATAATTTTTTGCTTGACCATCTGTAAACTGGTTACTGGTCAATATTAATGCACCTTCATTTTACCATCTGGCATCCTCAATACAAGAATGTCTGACACATGTTTTGAGAATATATTTTTTTTTTACTGCAGATAAAAAATATTGTGTTGAAATCAGGTGTAAAAGATTTCCTGGTCATTTTAGACAAAGCCCCGTGTATATATGTGTGTGTGTATTCCCAACTGTGCTCGTCTTTCCATCCTGACAATATCTGTTCAAGCTTGAGAACTAATAAAATCAAGTCTTCCGAGTGTCTGCTGGAACTCACACAGCCTCTTTCTTTCTCCTCCGAAACACAAACACAGAAATACAAACGAAGCATCCACCAATATCAACAGAGTGTCTATGACTTCATCTTTGATGGGAAACAGCAGCATCAGCTAACCAGCATCCTGTTCCACTTACACTGGCTGGTTTGTTGGAGACTATTTTAGCATCTAATAAGAAAGTTCAGACACTTCATTTTAAGAAACCGAAGCAATGTTTTTGTGTAAACCGCTTGTTGTGTGAACGCTTATTGTGATCCTGGGTTCTTAAATTATTCCGTATGTTTTTCAGCATCTTTCTCGTACCACAATTTTTGTGCTAAATAAACAAATATATCAAAATGTTCAGCTCTTTCAGGACAATCCTGTTATGACTTTTGGTATTGGTGCAACTTTAGATTTTTGAAATACAGTACAGTATGTAGTCTTTTCTGCCACTTTTTCCCTTATAGAAAATGAATTGAGCTCATTTTACATCCTTTAAATCTTTAGATTTGTTTACAACCTTTTACTGCTCCTTTCACGTTTTGTTCTGGTTCAGCTTCCTTCTGCAAATGTAAAAAAAAATGTACATTTTTTTTTTAAATCAGCTCCTTTCAGCTGTTTTGAGCACCTTTCTGCTTTATTCTTTTAACTATATCATATTTGTGCTTCTTCTAACTTCAATCTGCTAATTTCAGCTTGTTAAGCTCCTTTCAGCTTATTTCTGCAAGTTTTACCTATTTATGTTATTTCAGCTATTATTTACCTGTTATTATGCTAATTTGAGCTTTTTCAGTTAATTGCCCTTTTTTTGCACTCATTTTACACTTTTTTCAGCCTTATTCAGCAAAAAAAAAAAAATTGCTTCATTCTGGTAATTTAAGCTTCTTTCTGCTTTTTAGCTACTCTTCAGGTGTTTTTTTGTTGTTATTTTTTTTTTAAACATATTTCTGCTTTTTCAGATAATTTCCACTTTTTGGTGCTCATTTCTGCTTCTTCCAGCCTAATTGGGCACAATTGTGCTCTCTTCACATCCTTCTGGTAACTTGAGCTTATTTCTGCCTTTTCAACCGCTTTTAGCTAATTTCAGCCTTTTTTTTTTTTTAATAGCAAATTTCCTAATTTGTGTGTCACATCAAGATTATGTCCTGTTTCACACACTTGGAGACTATTACGTTGGCTACTTGGACTTTGACATAACTAATGTAGTTGAAATACACCAGAAAAAGACACAACAATGAGCTCAATACTTTAAACAATGCTGAGTTTGACAAAAGACACAAAGCACACCAGAAGAGGGAGAACATGCAGAAATGAGAAGGGCAAGAAAAGATTAAAGAAGAGAGTGAGCCTGTTACGATGGAAGAGAATGTGAGGATGAGTGGATAGCAAACCCATGAGGAACCTCCGAGCCCAGTCAAGGTCACCAGAGACAGGAAGACCAAAACCTGTTACGTGAAGAATAATTAAACTAAAGCACAGAGCAGGACTGGAGAACTAATAAAACCAAAACCTGTTACGTGAAGAATAGTTAAACTAAAGCACAGAGCAGGACAGGAGAACTAATAAAACCAAAACCTGTTATGTGAAGAATAGTTAAACTAAAGCACAGAGCAGGACAGGAGAACTAATAAAACCAAAACCTGTTACGTGAAGAATAGTTAAACTAAAGCACAGAGCAGGACTGGAGAACTAATAAAACCAAAACCTGTTACCTGAAGATAATTAAACTAAAGCACAGAGCAGGACAGTAGAACTAATAAAACCAAAACCTGTTACATGAAGAATAGTTAAACTAAAGCACAGAGCAGGACAGGAGAACTAATAAAACCAAAACCTGTTACATGAAGAATAATTAAACTAAAGCACAGAGCAGGACTGGAGAACTAATAAAACCAAAACCTGTTACATGAAGAATAATTAAAGGTTGTGTGACATGATTTATGAACTTTGCAGAAAGCGGCACAACACAAATATCTTATCATTCTACTATGTTCGTTTTTGCAAACAAACATAAATATATTAAAATTTCATTCAAAGTCATTTTAAATTTGGCTGTGTTTCGTCACTGGAAATCCGCGAACTTGCATACGTCGTCTGTGACGTGAGATTGGGCGTCTTTGCTCCAACGCGCATTGTAAATAATAATGGAGGAGCATGTAGAATCAGATGAATGTAGCAATTTTCGTGATGATCTAAGCGATTGTTTTGGAAGCCGAACTTAGTAAAAGTATTTCTGAGCTTAACCTTTCCTTAATAAACGCACGTATGTTCAAATCAGCTTGATATAAGTAGTGTTGCGTTAACGGCAACGTGCACGCGCAGCTAAATGAAACCGTGCATCTCTTTAAAATTTAGTAAAATAAACACCTAAAAATTATATTTGTTGGCTGGCATAGCAAAAGTGTTTCTGAGCTGAACTTTACCTTTTAAAATGTTCAAATCAGCTTTATTTAAATAGTTACGCTAAATGAATGTTAAATGTGTTAAATGTTAATTGAAGAATATTTAAACTAAAGCACAGAGCAGGACTGGAGAACTAAAGTCAGAGCTGGACCAATACAGAATACTAAAGAATAAAGCAGGGCAGGTATCGATCACTACAAAAGGAGGGGTCAGTGAAGAGCACTGGAGTTGAGCCGTGTCTTCCCTAGAAATGAGAGACTCGAAGAAACAATAAAGCCGGTAAATGTAAATGAGGTAAATAATTTTCATTTGTCATGTGATTAACTGACTTGTATATCGCGACAGGCCTATGTTAAGCTTACTATAGCCAATGGTTGTTATATTAATGCTAGTTATTCTACTGCTAATGCTTATTCTGATAATCAGAATCAGAATAAGTATTATTGCCATTGCACCGAGATGCAACAAGAACATGTACGTACAGTGGTCCAAAAGATGGATGTAGTGCACGAAGCTGCTACTATGAAAAGCACGTCCCTCCTATTCTTATTCAGAATCATATTTTTGTTTAGATTAGAAAAGGGAAGAAAACATGAGGAGAGAAGGTACAAAAAAAGATCTCTCACACCATGTCGTAGACGGGGCATGATTTAAGGCATAAAAAAAAACTACTACATCAAAGCAACATAAATAGACGTGATACATACAGGCCTGTGAAAGCATTGAATTTTAAGGGAAATTGGTAGCATAGTCCATAGCCCCCCTCAGCCATTGTCGAGATAAGAGGTGTTTATCATCAGTTCGGTTGAGGTTCCATCACATGTCCACGGCCTTGGGGAAGGGAGGGGTGAGGAGACAGACAAAACGTCTTTGTTTTTCCTAAACATGCCAGGAGGAATTGAGATAAGTCCACCATCAAGGCCACAGTTTGGGTCAGGCAGAATTCGTAAATAGCCATTTCTACCTTTTTAAAGTCTTGCGGGTACCGGTACATTTCTCTGGTGGTGACTCCAAACAGCCAAATTGATTCCTTACACCGAATGTCAAGCTTAGAGCTCCTCCAAGATTATTCCCACTGTTCATGGTTGCTGCCAAAAAGTTCAGTCTTGATAACAGCCTGCTCCAGCTCTCTGACGCAACTCCACATATTTCAGTCTGAGTGCTGCCATGCTTCGACACATCCACACAAATTTATATAGTCAATCCAGATGTCACCAACCCAAACAGCAAAATCAAGTTGTCATCATGAATCCAATTTGTTTCTGTCGAGGTAAGAGGGTCCTCCTTACCCTGACTTCCTGTTGGGAGAAGTTGATCAGTTTTGTTGGGAGACCAGCTGATCAAATCCTTCAAATTAGGATGGTATGCAGGAAATAAAGAGGCTCTTGAAGCATTCACAAGACAAAAGAGAGCAAAGCAGGGAAGCTGGAAGATGGAGCACAGGAAGATACGTCTGTCTTCACCAGAGCACTGAGAGAAAGAAGAAGAAGAAAGAAGACATTCTGCCTGTTTTGACATAATGTCAGAAAGAGCTCTAGAAGTAAGAAATGTTTGAAAAAGATCTGACTTTTTTTTTTTTTTTTTTTTTTACTGTTCAAACTTTTTTGTGGGACATCATCAACTGTGAGCTGAACATTCTGTAAAAAAATGTGCAAACATCACCAATCCTAAACTCTCAGTGAAAAATTTGAACTACTGCATATTATAATGCCAGTTCAGACATCTAACTTCAAACCTTCTGTGACCCGTTCAAACCTGGAATAATGTTTCTATTGTGAAGTATCTGAATAATAAATGTCCATAATGGGCTGGGTTTTGTTGTCTGTTTTGCTAAAACCCTGTTGATTTCCGTTATATATTTTCTCAGTGTTTTTTTTTTTGTTGTAAATTTTGTTTCCAAATCTTTTGCAATGATCTGCCAAATGTCATACCACACTGTTCCTGATCAAGCTGCATATTATGCTAAATAATTTGTACATTTTATTTCAACGTTACATAATGGAATGCAGGATGCAATTTTGAACAGGGCAGTAAAAAGGTAATTCAATGCTGAGGCATTTGGACCCTTCAACAAAGATTAGGACACGTGTGTGAGTGCTCTTGTGTGGGACTGTAAAGATACTCGGTCTTCTTAGAGCTCTTATTTTATTAAAATACACAGATGTAAGAAGACCATTAGAGTGACAATCACTAAAACAACACCCCAACGCTTTCAGAAAAGTCGACTTAAATTTTTCAAAAGATGAGCCTGCATCTCGTATTCACTTTTGGAAGCCCACTGAGATTTCATGTACCTTTTGGCAGTTTTTATTTATTTTTTGATAAAGTAATCAAGTCTGTAGATATTCTTGTTTTTAAATCATAGCTCATTCAGACACTTATTAAAAAATCAGACTTTTTGGGGGGATAGCTGGATCTTGAACTGCAAATGAACCATCTTTGTGTCAAAGTCATCATATGTTTTATCTCTGGCTGGAAATTGTTACAAAGAAAAAAGTAATTATCATTTTATTATTCTATTAAGACATCACACAAATTCATCGAGATGGAAATGAAAATTAAATGTTGGAATGTTGAAGCAAAAACATCTATATAGCAGATGACGTGAAAAAGATAAGTGTAGAGGTCACGGTAACGAGTATTGTTGTTGTTGTTTCCAAAGATACATAACACAGTAGATACATGAAGATGTATTTTTCAAATTTGTTTTGTTAATCGCAACCAAGACGGATTTGTAAAAGAGCGAGGATTTAAAATAGCATGATAACCTGGGAAAAAGTATATCTAAGGGTGGTAAAAGCTGTCACTTGCATTTATTCTGACATATCTTTTGGATATAAAGTAACAAGGCAGAGGTTGGAAGACTAGATCTTATGCAGAATGATAAATGTGAGCTGGCAACCTTAAAATCAGCTCCATGCTTGCATGACTACAGTGCTGGGTGAGGAATTCTCATCAAAGGAAGTTCTAGCAGTTTATCACATCTAGCTGCTGGAGAAAACGTTAAGTATTTAGTATTCAGTGCTGAAGTTTTGACAGAAAAACACCCCGCAAACCTTTTAACTGCAGGTAAAATAAAATAGTCTCACCTCCCACTTGTTGTCCGGGCTCTGTCTCTTTAATCTGATGCTCCAGTTCTCAGCAGCAGCTTCGGCACAATGAGCTATGGTCATGGCTGTTGGAAAGGACAGGTCCAGGCCTGGGGGGCCATATGTAACCGTAGGGCTCAAAAAGATCTCTGACCCGTCTTCGGACACGGTGCTGCACACACAGACACACAATGAAACCTTAATTAACATTTACTCTAAGCTCCACTTGTATTTCTACAGTACGCTGAGAAGGTATTCATCCCTGTTGAAATTATTTTAGTTTTTCTAACAGTGTGGAATTTTTATTTGACTTTTAATTGTAAAAAGTCCACAAACATAAATGCATCAAATTCAGCTCAATAAAGTAAAATGGGAGTTTTTAAAATTAGTTGTGAGACACTTGTAAGCAATCTGTGTCAAATAATCTCAGTCTAGTTATATCTGTGCTAACACCAGTACATGTTTAAGTGGTAAGTTTTACCAATAAGAAGAAGAAAAAAAAAAGTAAACAGCATGAAGTCAAAGGATCTCTCCATGCAGGTAGAATACAAAGCCAAGGGTTAATAAAAAATATTCTGAACATCGTACCGCACCCCATTACGTTTAATATTAGGAAATGAAAAGATGATAACATCTACAAAACAGGGTAAACTACCACAGAGTTGGTAAACATGACAAGATCAGAGAAAGCTCCAGAAGACCAAGATAACTTTAAAATATCTTCTGTAGAGGTGGCGAGACGTGTCCATTGACCCACTAGATGTTGCACAGAGCTGGACTTTATAGCAGAGTGACATGAAAGAGAGGTTGAGAAAAGAAAAAAAGTTGGTCTGTAGGAATTTCTGCCACAAACATGAAACAAGATGTCGGGGTGAAGTGAGGCTAAACGTGAACGTTTAGCCTATCAAGAAGAATAACCCCATGTCTGGTTCAAACCAAACACTTCATGTTGAGACAGACACCCATTCAGTGAAGCATGGTAGTGGCAGCATCATGCTGTGGGACATGTTTTTATCATCAGGATTCTGAAAAATGATAAACGTTGAAGAAAAGATGGATAAAACAAATTACAGAGAAGGAATCTGTCTTTCAGAAAATCCTGGAATGATCCGATCAACCTGAACATGAATTCAAGGGAGAGACTCATTAGACTTAAAGTGTTGCCACAAAAAGCCACCATCCAACATGAAGGACATGCATCAGTTTGATCTGAAGAAAATAAAACCCTCATTAAATGGACCAAGATCATGAGACGAACTGAAGATATAGCATGACTGTTGAAAAATGTGGATTATGTGAGTGGACTAGATATGACTGCATCATTTTGTAATATCCAACAATGTTCAATCAGATCATCTGAACAGTTTCCTTTGTGTGTGTGTGTGTGTGTGTGTGTGTGTGTGTGTGTGTGTGTGTGTGTGTGTGTGTGTGTGTGTG
>JARVLU010000600.1:20480757-20493656 GCA_031762415.1 Simpsonichthys santanae
GAACCGGCGATCGTCCGATCACAAACCCGTCTAACCACTGCGCCACCACCCCCGCCAACAACACTGTAGTCCTTAATAAGCTTTTACACCACCATCAATTTTTTGCAATATTATATTTCTACAGGAGATACTACTACAGCTTGCTAGGTACTCATGCTATTTATGGCAGCGAAGAACCAAAGTATACTACTCAAATAAACGTGTATGAAGCTGATGGTGGCCTAATGGTTTAAAACAAAAGTTACTAGGATTTTATTTTTTTAGATTCACTTTTAAAGGGCAACAGCAATCACTTATTTTTGGCCCAGTTCAGACTGGCTATTATTATTATTATTAGGAGTATCTAAAAAAGTTGTCTGGTCCTCTGGACATTTTAAATGTCCAGAGGACCAGACTTAACTTCTTTAGATTTTTCAATCTGGATTTTTGAGCATGCATCAGGATATTATTAGGAGTAGTAGTAGTATTAGTCAATAAAATATCTGTAGCAGGTACCATATTTTCCGTACTATAAGTCACAGTTTTTTTCATAGTTTGGTCAGTCCTGCAATGTATAGTCCAAAGCGACTTACAGTACCCCCCCCACCCCCACCCCGTTCATGATGCAATTTTTGACTGACGTGTTAGATGTTTGTTCATACTTGCATGTCTGGCTGGCTCCCGCCGGGACTCCGAAACAGTGCACTGTTCGCAGTGCGCCGTTCGCAGTGCGCCGTTCGCAGTGCGCCGTTCGCAGTGCGCCGTTCGCAGTGCGCCGTTCGCAGTGCACTGCAACTGGCATGCTGCAACCAGCTCTGGGTTAGTCTAGAAGAGTCTGGGGGTGAAGGTGGCTCTAGAATGTCCCCCCGCCCGCACCTTGCCTCCTCCCGGGGCTGCGGACCACACGCCTCACTGTCCATTTCCTCCCTGCTCTCCCTGAGGGATGGGGGCATGGCTGCTGACTGGAACAGACTGTTCTCAGTGTGACCTGACCGCACCATGCCGCCCAGGTGAAATGAAACTGTTTTGACCATTAAAATACATTTATTAAGGAGAAATGGAACAGCGACACACCATTGCTATAATGTCAAGCAAACAAATAGTTATTTTTAGGTGTTAATCTTGTTAAATTTTGAAAAACTACAACAAGTCCTCTTGTGCGCGCTCCTGTGGCCGCCAATTGATTTTTGGTTCACACCGACCAACATATCCCAGGGTTCAGCGGTTCTGTATAATAAATGCGACTTATATTCCGAAGCAACTTACATATGTTTTTGTCCTCTTCATGAGCCATTTTTTGACTGATGCACCTGTACTCTGGAGCGACGCATAGTGAAGAAAATACAGCCACATAATAATTATTAACAATGAATCTGTTCAAAGAAACTTCATAATGTTTTAACTATCACTTTAAATCTTAAGAGTGAGCAAGCAAAAGTTGTAATCATTATTTCAATAAGAAATGTATATATTTTTTGGCTTTGTTAATTTTTTGTTTTTGTTGTTTTTATGGTAGGACATCCCCTGAATGGAGAGAATAAAGGTAGTGAGGACAGAGGATGCAGAGGTCAGAGTGAGATGGGGGAGGATGACTCACTGTGGCGACCCCTGAAGAGGGAAAGCCAAAAAAAGAATAATAATTTTTTTAACAAAACGTTATCTACACAATAAGTTAACACAACAGTGTTAAAAAATGTGATAGGACATGCTTATCATAAGAATTTGAGCAGGTCAGAAGTTTTGTGCATTGATTGATGGTATTTTACTTGAGACAAAAACCAATTTGCACTATTGGGTACATGAATATAAAAATGTATCACTTCAGGGATACATTGAAATATTTGAACTTGCTTCACTGGGAAAAATACCTGATAAGCCAATTAAAGAAAAATAAAAGGAATAAGTGGCTGGCTGCGCTAATCTAAATAAGAACGTAAAAAAAATATGAGGTCAAACCCAAACACACAGCCAACTTTGATGATTTTAACTCTAGCTTTGTTCACTTTAAAAATGTCTCAAAGAAGAAAGACAAGTCCAGTTTAACCTGTACAAATTTAGTTTTTTTATAGCAAATTTTACCAACATTAACAAGTACCAAACAGTCACTTAAAAAAAAGCATGTAAATTGTTTCAAAGGTGCATCTATAAAATCTGTTATGGTACATGTAAAGTACCACACAAAGGGGGAGGGGCGTGTATAAAATTAATTAATCTTACTGCCATTATTTATGACTTAATATGATATACTGGTGTGCTTTATAATAACACTGAATGTGCAAATTTCTGGGGAAGACAGTGGAGTAATTATGTAGAATGCCTTTTACCGTGAATGTACAATATTAATTACAGCCACGGTTGTTTATCAAGTGTGAAACACAGTTTAAAAGCTGTTTGGAAGATTGCCATGATGACCCAGGCATGTCTCCTATCTTTTACCTTCAACTGTTTATAATGTGACATGAGGCATCCTTCTCCAGAACGCAGATATGCATTTTAATAGAGGGGGTGTGATAAAAGAGACCCTAGTGTGTAGATATAAAACAAAAAATGAAAACAAAGATGTAAAAAAGCATAAAGGCAAAATAACACACAAGAACATTGCTAAATAAAGACAAGCGTGTCATTGCTGATTGGCAAACACCAGAGTAGACTCCACATGAATAGTATTCATGCCATTCATATCTACAGGGCTTTATTCAGCTCATCAGCTTTAGTTACCTCTTCAAATCAATCGGGTCAGAAACCTATTTGGACCACGTGCACTGACGTGCCATCAGGGGCATTACATTCATAATCCTCTACATTATACTGAATGAGAATCTGCACTCTGATTGTCTGAAACACCAACAAGGATTTCATCCCATGCAGATCCCTCTGTCCAGGAGTGGCATGTAATAACTGTTGACCAAGATGATGCACTAGTTTGTGTTACCGTACATGCAGAACCTGTTACCTGATATTTTTTAGGACCACACCTACAAGTGCATTGTGAATCTGACAGATGTAGACTAGTCTTCCAGAATGTATTGATGCAATTACTTTGAAGCTACTTTTTCTTGAAGATGTTGGTAAATATTTGTTTTATTTTTAAGAAAATTATCACAAAGTCTAAATTTGTTTGTACCAGAGCCCAACCGATATATCGGTGGGGCCAATAATTTAGGCTGATATAGACATTTGGGGGCCTGATGTATCAATGATAATTGTCTCAATATTTGCGACACAAGCACTTCTAATTTTCACCCCTAAAATGCTGGAACTAGCCATAATTCTACAATGTATCCAGCAGAGGTAGCATGAAGACAACTTTCAAGTCATGGCCGTTCACTTAAGTTTCACTTTCACCTTCAGCACAGACAAAGCAGGGAGCAAAACTGTCAAGAGTATTTTGTTCAACAGAGCATGGTAAGTTTATTTTTATTGATTTGTATACTGTAATTAAAAAAACATCTACAAAAAATAAATTCTCTTCAATCCTCCAACCTGCTTGTCATTAGTTACTTACCTCTAAAGTTAGTAAGCTAATGTGTCGATAACCTAGGCTATTACCTTGTAAAACTTCATTCAGATTAATAATTCTGATGTAGCGGTAAAACGTATCAGTGTTAGTAATGTTATCTTTGTTGTCCTCAATGAAATGCATTGTTTGTCTGAAATCTTTACTGCTCTGCAATGAAAAAATTGCTGCTGTGGTAAATACTCATTAGACCTTCACCATACGTGACTGACGGTTTAAATAATGAACAGGGATAGGTGTTTCTTTGTTTAATTTATATTTATGTAACACACTTGATACTTTATGGTGAATACTGGAGGATAGAAAATGTGAACGCACTTTAGGAAGACTATTTTTATGACCAGTGCACCACTTGTGTACCTACTGTGAAACCATGTGCACTGTGGATCTGATTAGCTTAGCTTCATAGTTGCGAACAGCTGCACTGAATAAACAACTCCTGCTCCACGTGTTGTTTTCTTAAATTCTTGGGGGTGAACAAAGCTAAAAAAAAATTCTGCCATTATATCGGTTATCGGGAATCACTATCCCCCTCTCAGTATCGGTGATAGCCAAAATTTCCATATCAACAGGGTTCTAGTTTTTATGCATGAATACCAGAAATGCTCCTGAGAATGATCAGGAACAGTTGAACTTTTATTTATTTATTTATTTATTGACAAATCTTTTATCTGAGAGGTGCAGGAACATGTATGCAAGAGCATTTCAAATCTCTGTCCAGAGAGAGTAACTCCAGATTGTTGCAGAACTGCAGTTCATTGTGTAAATGGTAAATGGAGCTTTATATAGCGCTTTCTAGCCCCCATGAGGGGCCCCAAAGCTCTTCACAGTACCAGCCATCCACCCATTCACCCACACATTCATACACCGGTAGCGGTGGCTGCCATGCAATGCGCCAGCCAGTCCTACCGGGAGCAACTCGGGGTTAAGTGTCTTGCCCAGGGACACAACAAGGTATGTAGTGACTGGGGATCGAACCCGGGACCTTCCGGTTCTGAGCCGGCTGCCCTGCCTCTACACCATCTTGGCCCCTGGATAATGTGTCAGCCTCATGGACAGAAACTGGAAGTTGGTTCCACAAGAGAGGAGCCTGATAACTGAAAAATCTTCCTCCCATGCTGCTTCTGGAAACTCTAGGAACCGCAAGTAAGCCTGCAGTTTGAGCGCAAAGTGCTCTTTTTGGAAAATATGGAACAATATGTTCTGTAATAAAATATGGAGCTAGGTTGTTGAGAGCTTTGTAGGCCAGAAGTAAGATTTTTGAATAATTCTGAAACTGACAGGGAGCCATTGGAGAGAAGATAAAACTGGAAAAATATGATCTCTCCTACTAACTCCAGTTAAGACTCTGGCAGCAGTATTTTAGATTAAGTGAAGATTTTTCACGAAGTATTTGGACACTCAGATAATAAACCATCGCAATAGTCCAGTCTAGATGTGACCAATGCCTGAACCAGTTTTTCTGCATCCATTTTTAGTATTAATTTTCTTTTGACCGTCACCCATCGTCGTATGTAAAGGATATGTGTTGCAAGCAAGTCTCGGAGGTGTTGCTAAACTCCCTCCAGCCCCTGGGACCTTCTCTGGTCTTGCTCATCACTACAAAAAGGAAATGTAACACGTCAGCTTCTTGTACCACATAACTTAGTGAGTGGGATTGGATACATGCACTTTCTGACTCTTGTTATATCAATTTTTTTTTTTATCTGTGTCAACACCGACTACTGATCATTTCTCAGACCTGAGACATTTGGTGAAATCAGGTATGAGTTGGGTACAAAATGTAGATTGTTTTTCTTGAAACTCCTTCAGGAACACATCTCAGATGCTGTTGTGGAGGAGTTTTTCCAGCTAACTGTCTCTTTATCTACTTGTTCAGGCTGTCTCTCCCTGCTTGTCCATCACAATGAACACATGTAAGTGCTCAGCTTGAGGGTGAGCAAGACAGAAACCAACACAAACATGGCTACATCCCTGATTGGGCTTGAACAAAAGTTCATCTTTCCACATAAAAACACAAACTCAATTCAAGATAAACATTTTCGTCCAGCTTTGGTGAATCTAGGCATCCTAGCGAGTGGCTGGCCAAGACATGTACCACGTGAGTGTGCTGCTCCCAGTTTGATTTTGTTACATGTCATTGTTTAGTTGTCAGGCAACAAGTAAAGACTCCAGGAAGTTATGGGTCCTGGCCAAGAAATACTTTGAAACACAACCCCCCCCCACCCCCACCCTCACCCCCGTAAACAGTAAATAGTTGAGTTAAAACAAGAAACAATGTATAATTCATGAATTTTGTCATTTGGAGGTACTAGAATTCAAATTTTGTCTCTTTTGGACATGTCTAATTAAATATATTACATTTGTGCAATTGTGTCCAGCTAAGTAGCACATTGTTCCACAATTTTTTTTTATTATATCAGATTGACATGAGAAATGTTTAAGCTTTTCATCTTCAGGAATTTTTGCCAAAAACAAAAACAGTTTTAGAATAAACTTTTATCCCTTTAAAAATTAAGCTGCAATTAACAATAAAATGGCCATTGATTTTTTTTCTTTTTGTTTTGTTTTGCTATATTGGTACAAAGACTGTAAATTTCCTTTGAGATGTTGTGATGCAATTTTTTTTTTAGGCTTCATCGCCCAGCTCTGTGAAGTTACACGTTCAGTTCTACTAAAGTTGACAGAAAATCAAAGCCTGTTTTAATTGTTCACTGCCTTCGACCATGGCGGCAGACAAGCTGCCTTCTATTTTTCCTGGCAAATGACACAAATTATGCACCTCACTGATGGGATTTCACGATCCCATTCACCTACAAGCACTGCCGCGTACACATACATGCAAACAAACACACCAACACACCTGTCTACCACTTGGTGACAGGGAGATCAGGTTGTACACAGGAAACCTTTCGTAATTCAATGTAGATTTTTTTCCCCCCCAGTCTTCCTTTCTTAATCTTTTCTTATTTAAACATGGGAGGCCTTCTCTTCGGCTTCTCATTGAAACATTAATACTCGGAGCGTCTAAGGAGCTAAGAACTCAGGTACTCTAGAAATAGAGACTACAGTATGTGAGCAGGAAAGGACAATGGTTGGACTAGCAGAGGGAAGAAAGGCCCTTTTGTGGTGAGAGGTGGATGGACATGTCCTGAGGGAAAACTGCTCCTTGTAAGATGGGTGGTTCTTGGCTGGGACCCTCTTCTCTTATGTCCTCCTCACTAGCCCCCAATTCAACACACGAGCTGTGATTTATAGATTGGTTCCTCTTTGATGCTGACATCTGTTTGATATTGCCTGACAGGGGGATTAAATGAGCCAACTGGCTCTTGGGGTGGTGGCGACCCTCTTCGTAGCAGAGTGATGGGAAAGCAGACTGTCGACTCATGGGTAATTGCGAACCTCACCGAGGGGAGGGATGAAATATGTGAAAACATGGCTGATGTTTAAGGCATTCACATGAAAGAGAATAGCTAGGGCTTTGTGTAGGATGCACGGATGTGTAACTACGTGTATCAGCAAGAGTATTTGACTTGGAGTTAGTGGGTATACGGATTCTTCTCAGCACAATAAAGATGACGTGCTAAAGACGACAAGACAATGCACGATAAAGAGAGGCCAACATTTTTCTAAAGAGTTAATATATAATGAACCAAGAGGTTTAAAATAACCCAAAGTCGTGAAGCATTAAGAGACTGATGTTTAAAAAAGGAGCCGTTCCTTTCCATTGCTGTCTCCATGTTGTTAATAAAAGAAGATGCAATGCAATCTGCTAGCTTTGTTAGATGATGGCATTTCATAATGCACTGTATGTGAATGTAGTGTATTATAAATGGAATTAAACTAAGTGGATTTAAATCTAGATTTTAATTGGATTTATCATTTGAACTTTTATCTTATGGAGGGAAATTTTGATTTCATAACCCTGGATTTTTGTCTTTAGTTACTATCAGCAACTTCGCTGTACAAGCAGGCTTAAAATTTATTGTAAACAAGCTCCTAATGTCTTGTACTTTGTATATTCACTGCTAGATTAAACGGTTATTGGTATTAGACTTTACTGGAAGTAAAAACCATTGTTTCCAGTTAGTTATTTGTCTTTTTTTCCTCCTACTACAAGTTTTCCTTTTTTTCTTTTTAATATTGCATTTTAATGTGTAAGTTTATGTTGTTAATCACTTAATTGTTTGAGTTTCTAAACGCGGAAAGTTATGGATTTAATCCAGAAGAGTGACTGTTCGGAGGAGTGTGACGGGAGACTTCCTTTTCATTTTAAAAAGTGAAAGACTGAAAATGAAAGTGGTGTAATTACTGATAGTGTCAGAGATTTAACAAATGATGAATCACCTTATCCCAGATTTAGCTGGCTAAAATAATTAATGAGTTCAGGGAACGACGGCATGTTTGGTTCTGATGAGCAAATGTGTTTTCAAACAAAGAAAGGAAACGGGTGTAAAGAGAAGGACTAAAAATATTTTCAGATTATTCTCAGAATGTTTGAACTCTTATCAACAAGCCAAAAATGTGTTACCTCTGCACCCTGTCTGCTTTTACTCCACAAACAAACTGCCCCATATGTGATTTTTGGGGGTGACAGAGGTGGAAGGGAGAGGAAGGGAGGGGGAGGACACAATGTAAACTGAGCTTCATTTGGTTTTGGCACCTTGCTGAGCACAAAAAGAAGACGGGTGGTGGCTGAGAGAAAGAATATTACATGAGTCAGCGAGGATATGGTAAAAGCCAAAAAGAGCAGCAAGTCAAATGAGGACACGTTAAACTATGGGATGTTTGGAGGCTCCGAAGTTTGGAAAAGTCAAGGTAGGATTCACTTAAAATGAAGAAAGTGAACAAGTTAATTAAAAAATAGCAATACAGTATAGTAAAAATTAAAAATGACAAGTATTTTCACCATATAAGTTACACCTTTTGCATGAATTTGTTAGACTTGCAACTTATAAACAGAAGTGAGTAATATATGTTTTTTTTCCCCCATTTTTATAATCCAATTTTTGGCTGAGATTGGCTCGCCATATAATCACCTCTGTCTCGCTCCAGATCTCCTGAAGCAAACGTCAAATCAGCTGCATTTCGCCGTGCCGCCCAGGTGAAATGCAGCTGATTTGACCATTAAAGTGCATTTATTAAGGAAATGTTCAACTGAGACACACCTTTGCTATAATCTTGAGCAAACAAATAATAGTTTTTAATTGTTAATCTTGTTAAATTCCTCCCATGCATGCTCCTGCCATTTGGCAGCCAATCAATTTTTGGCACAACGCCAGCCCACGTTTCCGGGTGGTCAGTGGTGACGCATAACAGATGTGACTTAATATGGCGGTGTGACACGTATGGCGTCAAGAAAAGTCGACCTCACATATCAAGAAATTACATGTCCTGAAATATAACATAAGGTAAATGACTCATTCAGCTTTCTGTTATCTTTTCATTCATCCACAGTAGTGTGTATTTTTAGCAAGACTTTACATATTGTTGCTGGGAAAACATGACAAATGTAGTAATATCTAAATGATTAGCATTAATCTTGTCCCACATTCTTTCTGAGTTACAGTTCACTTTAATCCCAGTAATAATGACATCACCAAGACTAACAATGGTGAGTTCCTCTGTGTAATATATGACAAATCTGTCCTGTTGTTTTTACCTCAAAATTGACTGATAAGTTCCTCTTGAGGGCGATTTCATAAACCAGGCTTATCTCGGATTTGCTTGCATCAGCTCCCTCTGGAGTTTCCCCCTTTTCCTCTGGGCTCTAGAAAAAGAAAATATATAATTATTATTATGAATTCACTTGAAAACCCTTGAAAAAGATCTTTATGGTCAGTCACAAAAACAGGGAAGGTAGTGGAGATTAGGAGGTATGGCTAATTTTTGAAATCCACAGTTCACTGAAGTACATTATAATATAATTCAAAATTGTGACTTTTAATAAGTCATAATTTGTAATTAAAGCAAAATGGCAATGTTACAACAGCCTTCAAATGTTTTAAATTCCCGAAGCAAACTAAAATTAGAGCAATACAAATTTGCAGTGAGACTCCAACTTTGCTAAAGTTTAATGTATCTGGAAACTGCTACAATATTTTTATAAAATCATAAATGATGATATGCTGTTCCTTTTTAATGCAAATTTTAAAGCAAACCATGACTTCAACGCAGTGGCTATATAGGTTTAGCCACTGAAAATTCTGAAGAAAGAAAGAAAAAAAAAAGTCAGCCAAACTTTTAGCATTTGAAGCTTCTTTTTTAATTTCAATCAACCTTTATTTATACAGGTAAGTCTCATTCGCGAGGACTCATTTTCAAGACAGATCTGTTTTAGACAAAACCACAGATAAGGTACACACAACAATAAACAGCCATAAAATGCAAATACAACAAAAAGAAAATAAAAGTACAGTAGTGCTATAAAACAAAATCAAATCAAACTACATTATGAAATGAGGTAAAATAATAAAAAATAGGAACATGTCTGCACTGATTTTTGCATTGAACTTAACAACTGTTAAAAATCTCTTAGAGAGGTCAAAGTCAACAGCTTCAGATATTTTTGCAAGGTGTTCCAAGTTACAGGAGCAGAGTAAGATAAGATCAGTAATGAGTATCTTACCTGCAGTACAGTTATCAGCGTGATCTCAGTCTGGATGAGCTTCTCATGTTGGGAGTCAGACTGATAATCAGGCTGATAACAGATCAGTCTTTAAAAACTCTAAAACTCTGGGTTTTTACACCTCATTACTTTGCCTGCTGGGCTCACTGGACCAGTTCTGAGCTGATGCAAACACTTATCAGAGCTGATTAGCTCTTTGTGTATGTTGGTGAGTTTTTCTGACAAAGTGGGTGTTACTGTTCATGGTGTTCATCAAGGTTCAAGTCTTGGCCCAGTTTTATTCAGCCTTCACATGCCTCCTTGTCGCTCAGAAATGGGATGAGAAAAATGTGTTGGTTTTCAGCATACAGTACTCATTTAATCTGGAACTGAGAACCTAAAGGATGATTGGTAAGCCTCATTTTGTACAACAAGAATAATATAAATTAAATCTGAAACTTATTGTTTACACAATTAATGTATTTGTAAATAAAACTGAACAGAATGACTTGTAACTTCCTTAAAACTAGTCAACAAATTCAAAAACACAGATTATTATAAATACCCAACCAATCAAAAGTTGACAGAATGATTGCATGTTTTTAGGTCAAAACATGTCTGTACAAAATGTTGTATTTCATCTGCAATTTTAAACGTATCCTCAATGATTCCAGTTTGAGCTTTCTGTGATTTGTAAAATGATTAGACTAATTAGATCAATAGTTAAAAGTTTTATTTATTTTCAAACCAGGTTACAGTCACTTCAGCTAATAAAACCGAGTTCACACCAGCATGCATGAGCCGTACAACAAGAGGCTTTTTCCTGCCAGTTGTCTATGGGAATGCAGAGGTATGCCCCGATCTTTATCTTTTCATGTTCTCGACTCTTTGTTTGATTAAGGCTGAAAGACTGCAGTCTTCCCGCCCTGGGCTCTTTCCTCCTCGCCCTGCTTCATTGTGTGACCTGATATGGTCGGATTATTACTCTGAGATGAGATTTCTTGGATTTCACAGGGCTCTCTCACATTGTACCAACTGTACTGTACAGAGCCAAAAGTTAATTCTGGCAAGACACGTGTATTTTGTTGACGCATGCAGAACTGTGGAAAAGTCTGGGGCAATTTAGATGTTTAGACTACCATTCATTGTGCAGAACTATCAAGATAGTGTTTGAGAAGTCCCTAAATATTTTTGTAGTTCAAAAAAGAAAAGATTCTACAATAAATGTCAGAGCAGCCAATGGCCAATTTAAAAAGCTGATTTTAGTCCTATTACTATTAAAGTTTAGAATTAATAACAATTACCGGTACACTGTAATAAATTTTGAAAACAAATAAATAAGAGAAAGGAAAAAAACAAGGATTGAAGAAATCTGGAACAATGCTTACAGTAGTGTGTGTGCTCGTCAATCATATGAAGAGAATAATACATGTACGCAACAATACAGCCGATAAATGAAACTGAGGTTGATAATTTTCATTTATCATGTGATTAATTGATTTATTGTTTATCGCGACAGGCCTAGCTCCCAAGTATAACATTGCTGCACTCATCCCTATCAAATAATTCAACAAAAACATTTTTAAAGAGGCAAAAATTAATCAGTAAATAATTCGGCCAATAATTAGATCTATTCCTGGTGTTTATACAAAATCCTGAACTTCTGTTTGCCACAATATTTACAAAGTACCGTAGACTTAAAACTATATTATTCTGCCTCATCTATCAAACGCCAGAGAGTGACTCAGCCCAGTTTTCTTCTATTCTTACATGAAATTCAAAATGAATGTAAGACTGTTCAAGGTCGCATTTTCCTCTTTCACTATGAACACAACGTGTGACTGACAGTGTATATTTATTTTCAAGGTTGTCTTACAAAGTTTCTCATTCTCACTTATACAGACTTTAGAGTTTTTACAGAATGCTTTTAATAATGTTCAGTCTGCTCTGCAAAAACAAAGAGGCTTTACAGTACATGTACGCAAAATCCAGCCCATGGTATTTTCTAATAAAATACAAGGTATCAGCAAATATCCCATCAATTTTAACTCCACAAGAAAAACATTAAGAGCTTGTTTCAATCTATAATTGCTTGGATTTTCTCTTTGATTGAGAGAAATTGTTTGAAGCTAACATTGCTAATTTGTGCCAAACTCAAGGAGCGGTTGGATTTTTATTATTGAAATAATGTATGTTTCTTACTTAGTTACTTATCAGTGACCTTTATGTCCTTGTTTGATTATGGTGATGTGCTGTACATGTGTCCTGTCCAAATGTCTCCATCCCTGGATACTACCACAGCAAGCTCACTCATCACTGTGAGCAGTACACTAAATCTGACTAGTCTTCTCTAAGTGCACACAGGTATACCCACTAGATGACTCTAACTTACACCTAGTAGGCTTAGTTCCATCTTATTAGTGAACTTTTCCACAAAAGAACTAACAGCTACTATTACTTACGCTCTAACATTGTTGTTCATCTATCAGTTTCTTGTGTCTGAATTGAATTAGGGGAAATAAAACGTTCACTTTTCTGCCCCCTCGGTGTGGAACACCCTACAGGCTGACGTAAAATTGTCAGACCTTTCTTTTGGAGCTTTTTGTTTTATCCTGAAAAACAGTGCATCCTTAGGCAGCTGTGCCGAGCTGAACTGGGAAGCTCAGTCCTCACCTCCTTCTACAGGTGTGCAGTGGAGAGCATCCTGTGCTCCAGCATCACGTGTGGCATGGAGGCTGCACAGCTGCAGAAAGAAAAGCTCTGCAGAGAGTGGTGAAGGCTGCACAGAGGACTGTT
>JARVLU010000600.1:20522311-20533523 GCA_031762415.1 Simpsonichthys santanae
GAGTTTAGAACATTGCAAGAGTGTAGGAAGGGTTTATAAAGCCTTAAAATATATATACACATACTAAAATTAATATTGAGTTCCTACTTTGCGATTTTTCACCTATCGCAGGGGTGTGTGGAACGTAACCCCCCCCCCCCCCCACGATACTCGAGGGACTACTGTACCAACAATGCACTGCAGCAGGTAGCAGGACTGTTTTGTTCTGACAATGTGGCCTTCATGTTTGAGACGTTAAAGAGAAGTAGCTCAGACGTTCGTAGTAAATGATGAAGAAGGAAGAAAACACAATGTGTTTAAAACAAAACAAGCTGTAAAATGAATTAACATCTGTCCAGATAAGGGCTTCACACAGACACACACACAGTCAATGTGTTTCCTCTTACCTGAGGTGAATCGAAAGGATATCGACTACTAAATTTGAAAAGCAGCTGAAATTTCTCTCCTTCGTACAGAGTGCCAGGTGCTCCTTCCATATCTACAATCCACCTAAAAAAAAGAGACAAAATAAAAGATATAAATGTTTAACATCCCAATTCAAATTGATTATAACATTCTTTTACTCACCCAAAGATAAATACAGGATACCTAAACCACAGGATAAACTAAACCTTAAGTAACTACTAAATATCTACAGGAAATTAAGTTTTCTTCTCAAGTTTTTATTTATTTATTTATTTTTATGTTTGTTTTGGCTTCATAATGGTAATTCTTTCAATTCTTTCAATAGACCAACACAATCAGCAATTTATATAGAACAAAATTCTAAATATAAGAGAATAAATTGTTAAGACACAAGTTTAATTTATGGATTTCAAATACTGTATCTGATAAATGTGTTAAAAATAAGATTTGAGTGACTTTTGTTCCCAAAGATCTAATTCTGTGCTGTTTGAGGAGGAAGCTTTGCAGCAGACAAGAGGCAATCCTTTTGTATATGCCAGGGTTATACAACTCAGTTTGTCAATTGTCAATGACTTAATATAACATAAAAGTAGATTTGAAATCAGAAAAATAAACAGCAGAACAACAACAAAATCTGAAACGAGAAATCTTTTCATCACAAATGTGATCCTCTTATATGGACGATCTATGATCCGGGGCGCTCAGTTGGAGCAGCCAATCATCATTTAGTATTCCTGCCGACGTCTAATGACGTGTTTGTAGCTTGACGTGCTTGCTAATGAGAGTACCGTAATTTTCGCTGTATAAGTCGCAGTTTTTTGCATAAATTAGCATGACTGAGACTTATGCAACGAAGCAACATATTTATGTTTTGTTTTTTTTTTTCCCCCAGATTTCTAACCCAAGTTTTGGCTGAGATCTGACGATTTCATTCATTCTGACATGAGAAATATTGAACACTACCATTTTAAACCACTAGCCCTCAACCAATATGGCAAGCCATTTGTCTCATTAATAGGTAAAAATGGCAATTAATGAGACACTTGGCTTCCCATAACAAGCCACCTTTGTCTCGCTGCGGAACTCCTGGAGCAAACGTCACATCAGCTGCATTTCACCGCGCTGCCCAGGCGAAATGCAGCTGATTTGACCATTACAGTGCATTTATTAATGAAAAGTTCAACTGAGACACACCTTTACTGTAATGTCGAGCAAACAAATAGTTTTTAGGTGGTTATCTTGTTAAATTTCGAAGAAATGCACAGTGAGTCGTCCATCTGTGCGCTCCCACAGCCACAAATCGGCTTTTGAAATGCAGATGATTTTACCGTCAAAGTGCATTTATTAAGGAAAGGTTAAAGTGAGACACACCTTTGCTATAATTTTGAGCAAGCAAATAATTGTTTTTAAGTGTTACTCTTGTGAAATTCTTGTTAGAAGCGACATTTATGGTTTTTTCCACTTTATTAGACATAGTTGGCCTGAAGCAACTTATACGGCGGCAAGTATGCTAAAACGTGACAACACAATGTCATTCGCAAAGCTAAAAAAAAGTTGACATCGAAAATCATAAAGACAACAGTGAGTGGACAGATCAATGTTTTTAGTGAAACTGCTGAAGGCACGCTTATGTGTCTGCTCTGCAACAAGTGCAGCGCCGTGGTGAAAGATTGCAACCTGTGGAGGCCTTTTCTAACCAAACGCTGTGGCTTCGACCAGACTTTTCCACCTGCTTCAGACGTTCGTCTGCAAAAAAAATATGTGTGCTGTCGGTGTGGCTGTCAGCTGTGGCACCACGGATGAAATCCCTCCACTGTCATTAAAACAGTGCTCATTCCTCCTTAACAAATGAGCACCTGCATCATTGCTTGCAGATCACTCTTACATCTTTTGAATCTGACTTTTCTGCCACAGTCAGAGAAGTTAATATTGTATAGTCTGGTGTCAGTTTTCAAAACTTTGTTATTCAAATGAGGCCATTGCATTTCTCCCCTGTACCATCAAAAACAAGACAAATAAAAATAAAATTGCATTAAGATTGGGCAAATCCGAGATGGCAGAATAATAATTGTGTTAAACAGGAGGCATAATGTGCCAGTTTTGTTTTTAATATCGTTAATAAGAATATCAATACTTTTCTTGCAAGGAAATATTTTTTTTAATTTAATTTCTTTGAATCACATAACTGGGTTCTGTTTATTGCATTTATGACTCAATGTAACAAAATAAACACATTTAAAAAGTAACTGATTATTGTAATAGTTGGTTTATTTACATAATGACTTCAAATGCTGAATGTCCAGTTGAGCTGCTGGCTTTCAGTAACTGTGCCCCCTGAGCAGTTTAGTTGAACAGTCCTGCTTTACAGCCTCTTTCAACACATGTCAGCGTGTGAGTGACCATAAAGTTCATCTTTAGTTCCTGACTTACTTGGTAATTGTTTACAGATCAGGTCAACAGAAAAAGCCTGCCTTAACCTAGCCATCAACTCAAAGCCACAGATTAAATAAAAACTCTACAACAAACTGATTTGAAGAGTACAACAAGTTACAGATATAAACAACAACCAAAAAAAGGCCTCAACAAAATACATTAATTCATTTTCTGCTGTTTTTCATACCAGCATTTCTGCTCAGTAACCCAAAGCATTTAACTTTTAAATAAAGTATAAATACAGATGCATTAACAAAAAAAAAAAAAAAAAAAAAAAAAAAAAAAAAAAAATTCCGAAGTCAGACTTAAATCTGAACGAGAAACTTCTGATTAGGCCTAGAAAAGGTTGCATTTGTTCCGTCTCCTTCGTTAGTTGGTCAAAATGTTTAACTTGAAAATACTAGAGATGCACTGATCTGATATCAATACTGTATTGGTATTGGACACGCTATTGAAAAAAATTCTTGATCCGGTATCGGTGACAATGTGACTGATCCTTAAGGACAGATCTATTCAGTCTAATTCTATGCTTTGTGCTCTGAGTGACGCCATGCGCTAGCAAACTCACCGCACAGGTCGTTTTCAAAATGAAGCGAGCGAAAGGATCAGCCATCTGGAACTATCTCACACTACCTCAGCCAACACATTCGACAGATACGTGCAATAACGTAGTTTTCGCTGTATAAGTCACATTGTTTTGCATAATTTACATGCCCTACGACTCCTATCCTGAAGAGATGTATTTATGGGTTTTTCTCATATTTATAAACCAATTTTTGGCTGCAATATGACCATTTTCATTCATTCTGACTGAAATTATTGAACACTACCATTTTTCAGCAGCTAGATGGCACCAGAGTAGTATGGCATGCCGTTGTGTCATGTAATATGTAAAAGTGGCTATTAATGACACAATCGGCCTGTCATACAGAGCCATCTTCGTCCAGCTCGCTTGGAGCAACCGTCAAATCAGCTTCATTTTGCTGAACCACCCTGGCAAAATGCAGCTAATTTGACCCTAGAAGTGCATTTATTAAGTAAATTTCAACTGAGACATACCTTTACTTTAATGTTTAGCAAACAAATAATTGTTTTAGGTGCTTATCTTGTTAAATTTAGAAGAAATGAGCAGCGTTCCTTCTTCCTTTTTTCGTCCATGTCTGTGCGCTCCCAGAGCACCGAGACAGCGAATACTTTTGAAATAAAGCTGATTTGACCGTTAAAGTTCAATTGAGACATGCATTTACTATAATTTCGAGCAAACAAATAATTGTTTTTAAGTGTTAATCTTATTACATTCTTGTTAAAGTCCTCTTGTGCATGCTCCTGCGGCCACCATTTGGCAGCCAATCGATTTTTGGCACAACAATGGCCCACATTTCTGGGTTGTCAGTGGTGACACATAATAGATGCGACTTATACGGTGAAGCAACGTATTTATGGATTTATTTTTCCACTTTATTAGACATATTTGGGCTGATGCAACTTATAAGGGCGGTGAGACGTGTACGGCGGAAAATGCGGTACATGCGCAGTGACTGTTCCAAGGGGTGGCACTAAAACTTCCAGCTATAACACTACTATAAGCAGCTCCAGAGATTTCACCCTAAAGAGCACGCTTAGTTTGTTGAACAGAATGAACAGAAAGGAGGCGGCATGAAGCAGCTAACTTTGAAGATGATGAAGGGAAGAGGTGAAAAGTTTCCACCTAATAGTGTGCAGGCAATAAAAATCACTGAAAAGAGACTGAACTTCATTGTCACGGATGAGCAGTTGCTCTCACTTGTTGGGGATAAGAGATTCCAGCTGCTAATTAACCACCTGGAGCCACGCCACGACATAGTAAGCTGAAAATATTTGTCGGAGACGGCGCTACCTGAACTGCACGGGAAAGGGTGCAAACACATATTGGAGTAGATAAAAGATGTCAAAGCGATAAGTTTCACGACAGACGTCTGGAGCTCTGACGTTCCCCCATGTCACTTTTAAGTAACAGCACGCTGGCTGGATGAGTTGTTTGTGCCACAAAATGCAAAGTTCAATGCAGCAAACTTTCATGGGTCACACCAGCGAAGTGATAGCAGCTAGTCTGAAGGAAATGTTTGACGTGTGACAAATTCCATGTGATTTTGAGGAACACCAGCAACATGAGAAGAGCGATGGACAACCTGGGGGTGCGCATCGTCGGCTATGTTGCACATATAATGCAGCTAGTTGCACTGTTTTCTGTTTCAGATCGGTATCGACCAATATTAAACCTCAGATATTTATCGGTATCGAGATATTTATCGGTATCGGAAGTGAAAAAAGTGGATTGGTGCATCCTTGGAAAATATGCGATTCAACGGGGAAGGTTAAAGTAAAAAAAAAGCTCAAATTATTAAAACAACTTTATCTCTATTCTGAAGGTGAAAGTGTTCACTTATGATTTATTTTACGTTTAATCCTTTTCTTTTGTGCAAAACATTCTCTGCTACAGTGTACAAAGTTTTCAATTTACAAAAATAAATGTTTTATTTGAGCTGAGCTTCATCTTAGATTTACATACGTCATTCGAGTGAGAATTTATAGTTTTTAAATGAAATAGTAATCGTCACCTCAACCAGAGTAAAGTAGGGGGGTTTGTTGTTAAGAAAGAAAAATTAACAAAAAGATCACATAAAGTGTGCTGCCAACTCTGCAATAACTGGAACCAAAAGCTCTCGGTCTGACTCCAGACATTCAATATTCAATGGGGTTTTGACAGTGCTTTGGTAATAATGTGATACTTCATTGATTTGGTGGATCAAATCTATTTTTGCTTCAGTCGCCCAGCTACACCACTGTGCTGGTAGCAATTCAATCCTGATATAATGGTCGCAAAAAGAAAAGCACACAGTGCTACCTGCCACGATTCAGCGTCTTTCTAACATAAAGGTTAAATGTAGTTTAAGGCAAAACAAACTGAATGTCCAGAGAAAAACCTGTGTGAGGTTTATGTCTTCTCAACGTATTGAAGGTGGTTAAAATTACTTTTACATTTACTTATTTGTTTTAATTTAAAAAAAAAAGAGTAGATTAGGAAAAGTCAGTCAGTCAGTGAATGCAAATGTCAATCTTTGACGACTTTTGTGAGAAAGGAGCCAGTTAAAACTTTAGATAAAAGCATGATCGCAGGACATGACTCCTGATATAATCCACACAGAATAGTCTAGGACAAAATCTTCAGTGTTCAGTGTCCTCCATAACCTGCTGATTCTATGACTCAGGCAACAAAGCTAACAATAGATCTGTTAGAGAAGAAAAAAAAGGTCAAACTGTATAACTATGCTAAATGAGAGACACAACAGTGTTTAAAAGCAGTGGTTTTCTTATTTACAAGCTTGGCTCATTATCAAATAATAATCTAATGAACAGCACAGAGTCAGGCTGTACTATAAACAAAATGATCAAAACTGACAACACGTCGTCATCTTATTGTCGCCACATGGCAGTCACCAGTGGGTTGTTTTGGTTTTCCTTTTTGGATAAGGTCATAATCACTGTAAAGCAGAAAAAGAAGGGCTGAAGGGCAAATCTCCACTGCTGTCAATCACTATACCTGAAATCCAGCTCTAAGCCAAACCTTAAGATCTGAACAGAAAAAGGCACACCCACACATACCATCGAAAACCTGATCACAGAAGCTAGCTGAACTGGTCGGAAGACTCGTCAGCCATGCGCAACAATCATTGCCTTCGTTGCCCAGGCGACCGTTTTGGAATGAGGACGATGGAAAAGTATTTAATCAATTCTTTAAATCTGATTTACTGATATTACCGGGTAACACACTGCCTTTTGGAGGCAGCGCCAGAGTGCAGCAACGATGCTGGAAGATACGAGACGCAGCGCACAAGGTCACAATGTTCAAAAGTAAAAAAAAAAAAATCTCAATGACGACTAGAAAATCAAAACACAGCGAAACAATGATGTGGCTTTAAAAGAAGGCCAAAACATCAGAAAAGCAGCTTGTGTTCATTGTGACTTAAGCTCAGCTCCTTCATGCCAGCCTTTAAATATTTTATATTGGGGAATAGTGACACTGTGCATTAGACTCTTTTCTGAGGGGCCCGGACTGCCAGTCAAAGGAATGACCCAAATTCTTCCTCACTACAGGGGCTTTGTCTTACCTTCAAGTGAAACTGTAGCACTAGCAACCTTTATCACATGCTCAACAACACCTTTTCACACAGATAGTGGCATTTGCTCACAGAAGGCATCTTTTATCAGTGATCACTTCAGACTGGAATGATGGTGCTCCAACAAAACAGAAGTACTCACTGTGTGATGGTGTTCTGTACACTTTTCTCATTGAGCGTCATTCCTGGGGGTGGATCATTTTGCAGGGCTAACAATTCCTTTTGTAGCCTTTTCTGTTGGAGAGATTCGGTTTTAATATTCACGCTGCTGTTAAAAAGCATGCTAAAAATATAGTAAGCATAATTCAACATTTCTGTGAAGTCAAACGAAACAGCAGAGGGAAGAAGTGCCAACTTATTCCATCATCTACATAAAAAGATAATCAATAAAAGTATCAAAGTGAAATAGAATTAACTAAAAAAAATCAAATATTTGCATTTGAAAACTTGTCTTTTAAAACTGAGTGGCAGGGCAGTAAGAAGAGGTCTTAAAATTTTACTTTTTCCATGAGCTTTTTAATATTTTTTTTTACTCTTTTAATGGTCTTTCCCTCATTTATTTAAGCTTGATTTTGCCTTTATTTACTGAAAACAGCCAAACAGCACATGAATAATTTTTTGGGATCGTTTTCGTAAGTGAGTCCAGGACATTTGAGGTAATTTTATTCTTACTTAGGAGTTTTGGGGAAAGCTGTCTGGTTTTCGAGACAGTTTTTTTAATGGAAACACCTGTTCAGGTCGGCAGGAAACCAGCTGCTTTTATCTGCGCAGCGTCTCGTTAGCTTGATGCCGTAAAGTCGACCAAAACAGCAACACCGACATTTTTAAATACTTAAAATCACATCCCTTGAATCATCATCCCCGTTCTCATTAAAAAAAAAAAAAAAAAAAGCCCAACATGAAGCTAGTTTTAGCAAGCTAGTTTTCTCCCCAGCCTCGGTTCGCCGTTGATGATGATGGGGCTAGTTGTGCTGCTCGCGCTAAACCTGAGGTTTAATGTAACGTCACGGCTTTAACCTTCGTGTCATGGCGGCTTTTCAACCAATAAATACAGGTAAATACAACAGTTCACAAATGGCGAAAGTTAGAGCAAACGAGAGATCCGATAAATGATAAATATGTGCTCGCTGTCAATTGTATTCTTACCTGCATCGACGCCATGTTGGAAACCCCCCTCCTCCTCCTGCATCAGCGCAGAGGAGGATGCTACGTCATGAGGTCACGTGACCAAAAAAGGTTGTTTTGACTGGATTATTTCGCAACAGATGTAAGTGGGAGGGGCCAACACCCAGGTCACCTTTTGACGGTGGCCCTGAAGTGCAAACCGCAACTACACATGTAATGGTTTTAAATTTGTTGTTGGGTTTTAATTTGTAGTTGTGGTTTGCAGGACCACCGTTCATTTTACTGACTTAATTTCTTAAATAGACTAAGTAGCGACTACAATGTTTTCATTTGTACCTTTTGGTTATGCAACAAGTCAGTCAGCTTATTTTACTCACGTCTGCCTGTATATGAGAAAGCTCCTGACTGAAAGTAACTTTATAAAAAAAAAAAAAAATAAAAAAGTAACCTATACAAGTGGCCATCATAGAAGTTTGGCATCTTGGATTCCACTTGATTTCAAACACCCTTGTGTGCAAAGCTCACTATAAAAATGTGCCTGTCTCACATCTTCAAAGTCAGATGGTCATTTATAATTTTTACATTTTTGATGAACACAATTAGATTAGCACTGAGTGGTTGTAAAGTTTTAAAAACTCAATCAAAATGTCCTGCTTCAAATGAGATGATACAAGCTGTCACCGGATTGATCAAATCAATTTGAAGTATAAATCAATCAGTAATCAACTCAAAATGCTTTGTATTTTTCACCTTAATCAAATACATTCCAAAGTACTAAGCACTGAAGTATAATGTGATCTATACCTATATTCAGTTTCATTCTTAAATTGAGATTTTTTTCTTAAAAACAAATACACCCTGAGCAAAATAACATAACCAAAGCCAATAAACTTTTAAATTCACACTTGTTTTCCTTATTATAGGAGACACAAATTATATTTGTGGCTGAAAAATACACCACCACGCTTTAAAACAAGCCTACACAATTGAGGCAATCTACCTTCCAACTTTCTGAATCGAATTTTTTTTTTAAACAATTTATGTAACCTTATAAATGTGGGACAAATACAAATTAATGTATTTTATACATACATCTGCCAACTTTTTCTTTGTCATTTAAGTATGTTTGGTGTAAATGTATCATTTAAGATGCCTGGATTTCATCAGTGCAACACAGACAATAAAAACAAAGTGCTCACCATTTAGGTCTTTATTAGGATGAAGATGTGAGGATGTTTGTGGAGTTATCTCCTGTTTTCCTGCCTTTTTAAAATGGCAAATTTCGTAATACTAAGTCAATTTTGACATATACAAGAAGCAGAAACAAAAAGAAAAGTGTCACATGAAATATATGGCAAAACAAATGTTAAATACTCAAGAACCAGTTTACATTTTACATTCGTTTTGAAACTAGCAATCCAAGAAGTTTGCAGCCATGAGCAGTTCCAGTGCGATCTCAGGAGCGATGGGGAATTCAGGGATTTCTGTGGAACTGTTGGTGTAGCGGACCTTGTAGGTGAAATACATGCAGACCTTTGACAGGACATGAGACGGTATCTCCCTGAAGTTCACTTCGTTGGTTTCATTCTCAGCGAACTGTCCTGCAGGTAAATGGGTGAAACAGATTTCAGGGGGTTTTATAGTTTCTTGTTCGTTAATCTTTTCAGCACTCATCTGTAGCTCATCGCTAGATTTATTATCAAAAATGGAACAAAAACATCGCTCTTTTTTAATTAAATTCTTACCTAAAAATAATAAAGATGAATACACTTACAAAGCATTGAATATTCAAACTAAGTTATTGTTTTCTAAAGTATTTGGCACTTCTGTGGTTTAAAAAAAACATAGAAATGGAGGCATCAGAAGACAAGAAAACAGTGCGCAACAATTTGTAGAATACCTTCTACTTATTTAGATTGTGACCAATTAATAAACAAAAAGTTAAACTGCTGAAACAAGACAAGGGAGCAACTGATCAGGTCAATGTACACATTTAAACAAATACAAAAAATATTTGTTTACTGAATATTTAAAGACAACAAAATGCTGTACACAAAAACAAACAAACAAAAACCCTAGATTATAAACAGTCCAGTAGTAAAGCCGTTATATAGAATTATATTTAGCAAGGACATTAGCAGGAGGCATGTGGGTGGCTCAGCTGATAAGAGCTGTTGCCTCTCAGTGAGAAGGTCAGATCGGTGGGAGTTTGCATGTTCTCGCCGTGATGTGTGTTTTCTCCGGGTACTCTGGTTTCCCCCCACAGACCAAAAACATGCATGTTAGGCTAGGTAGGGTATTGAATGGTTTTGTCTCATTTGTCTCTGTGTGTCCCTGTGGACAGGAGACCTGTCCAGGGTGTACCCCGCCACTCACACAGTGATAGCTGCATATGGGCATCAGTGTTCCCCATGACCCGAAAAGGAAGAAGCAGGTAAAAGATAATGGATGGATGATCCCTTAGGGGACAGCACCGAATGTATTTAGGAAAATTTTTCAAATTGAGTGTCAAAAACTGTTTGGTGCTGCATTCACAAATTTGCTTTACCATGCAGGGTGGTAGGAGAGTTGATGCCTAGTAAATTCAACAATCTGACACATTTTCGCTCTTCAACAAGTAAATTACATTTTCAGTCTTGAAGTTAGCTGAAATCAAACCACTAATATTTTAACACTTTACCTACAGGTACAAGCTTTAGGTTCAAATGTTTTTTGAGAACAGACATAACTGCTCAAATTGCACAGTCTATGTTTGTAGTTACAAAAAAGTACTAATATTTAGAAAATATGCAAATGTACCAGCATCCTGATGAGGAAAAACACTTTCATATCGCTGTCAAAAAACAACAAATTTATTCTAGAAGTGTCAAGAAAAATTAAAAGTCTACAAACACCAAATCAATTTTTCTAAATCTAACATGTAAATCATTTCAGCAACTACAAGCCAGATTCCAAAAAAGTTGGGACACTAAACAAATTGTAAATAAAAGCTGAATGCAATGATGTGGAGGTGCCGACATCTAATATTTTATTCAGAATAGAACACAAATCACAGATCAAAAGTTTAAACTGAGAGAATGTATCATTTTAAG
>JARVLU010000600.1:20537526-20555347 GCA_031762415.1 Simpsonichthys santanae
GTACCCCCCCCCCCCCCCCAATCAGATGACCCAGTGTCACTACTCCTGTTGTAACCTATTTCCTCCTGATTACACCAGTCTTTTCTCTCATCTTCTGCTGCCTCAACTTGTTACTTGTCTCAGCACCAGTTTGGGTTACTTTCTCTTTGCCTTTTTTAAAACTTTTACTCTTATGTGGCTTCCTTTTGTTTGTGCATCATCGTCAAAATCCACAACTGATTCACTTGTAGTAGTAGCTGAGTGTCATCTGAACACGATCTCTGAGAGCTCACAGGAGCAACACCAACTTTAACTCCTTCACTTTCTGCCATGAGTTGATCTGAGTGTAAAACTCTGATGCGAGCCTTTAATAGTGTGAATGTTTCTAAATCATTCTCACTACTGAGATCCATTTTGCCTCTGTACGTTTTTTGGCACGTAATTTGTTCTGCGATTTTCGTACCATTTCAAGAATTCATACATCAAAACGTTCGGCTGACTCTTGGTAGTTCTGCAATTTGTACTTTTTAAAAAAATATTTAGCTTTTCAGCCATGTTTTCCTCTTTCAAAATGAATGGAGCTTTTTCACATCCTTTCATTTCAGCCTTTGTTCTTATTCAGCCTTTCAGCTAATTTCAGCTTTTTGTGCTCCTTTCAGGATCTTCTTGCTAAATTCAGCTTCCTTCTGCTTTTTCAACTACTTTCTAGAGCCAACAAAGTTCAGTCAGGTCATCTGGATGGTTTCTTTTTGTGTTGAGACGTTTCGTCCACCTGGATTACTGAGCATGAACTTGGATGTTTTGAACCACTTTGGCCATGGCTGCCTCAGGAGAGTCGACGGGGGAGAGGGCGGGCCCCAGAAACCATCTTATCACCAGCAAACTAGTTGGTCCACTATGGGAGTGTGCTGCTTGTGGGACTGCGTTCCTTGTGGCTTCTCGGCCTGATGAAGTCCTTTGGATGAAGGACAAAACGTCTCAACAAAACAGAAACCGTCCAGATGATCTGACTGAACTTTGTTGAATTGTCTACCTGGAGCATGAACTTTGATACTTTCTAGATATTTTTCCTGCTTCTTTTGTTTTGTTTTTGCTATATTCAGACATTTGTGCTTGTTTATATTTCTTTTAACGTTTTATGCTCCTTTCAGCGTATTTCTGTTTAACCAAGCTTTGTTAGCATTTCTAGCTACTTTTCTGCTACTTTTAGCTTTTTTATGTTAATTTTAGTTTCTTGTTTTTGTTTGTTGCTAATTTCAGTTTTGTTTTTTTTTTTTTTGTATTCTATTCAGCCTCTCTTTACCTGTTTCAACTTATTACACTTATTTCAGCTACATTGCAGCTTCATTCAGTTCTTTCTTCTGCATTTTCACAGGAAATGCAATCCCTGTAGCTTCTTTTGATTTCATGTAAAACACTATATGTTTCTGTCTTTCTTCTTTGTGCCAGTCACTCCAAACTGCTTCACAACATGTCTTTAAGTCTTATTAGGGCCGGACTCCCAACCTCTTCTTACATTTCAAGCTTAAATCATTGATGATCAATGTGCAGCACCTTGCGCCACCAAATCACGGTGCTACACGAGTCTTCCATTAGCTGCTAATGGCTTCTACAACTGATAGACTTTGAACTTCAAGTATCATGTCGAGACAGGTGCTATTTTATACTTGTGTTGAAAATGGGGACGCAGAAAAGTTTCTGTCATTTGGGACAAATGTGGAACAAATAAAAGGAAGCAAAGGAGCAGGCTAAGGACAAGAATTAATATAAGGGCAGTATTTAATAGTAGCTCAACGCCACATAAAGTGCAGGTGGTCTATAAATGGCAAATGCATTAGGAATGCCGTTAATGAAGAGAAAGAGCTTTTAACTTTTGACCTTTATACTTCCCTTAAGCAGATTTTGCTGGAAAAGGTGGGAAGCAATTTGACAAAGATAGGTACTTTTCATTTCTACTTTATTAGAAATCTTTTATTTTAAAAATAAATCTGAGGTAAAGCAAGGTTACAAAAGTTTGAACTATAGCTTTAGAAACTGTTCAGAACTGTATAAGATCCAAGTCGACAAACCGAAGTACAGAAAAAAATCACAAAACCTATAAAGGTATTTATAATCTTGGCTCGTGAAAATTAGGCAGCACTAAAATAGCAGTTTTGTGATCCAAAGTGTAACACTGTTTAAACATATATATTTAATAGATAAAGGGATATGGTTATGTCAAACAACAGGCACATAAATTATTTTTGGGTTATTGTTGGTGAAAGAAGCAGCCAACTGAATAAAAAGTAGAGAAACTGTAATTGTTTTGTTTTTTTATTATTATTATTCGTTTTTAAATTGCCAATGAGAATCATTCCGACCAACATCATTTTGGTGTTCCTAGAGACATAAGACCATATTTTGATAGCAAAGTGCAGCTGGAATGGCATGTTTAAATTGTTTTATAAATAAAGGCTGCATTTCTGAGAATGAAAATGTATGAACAGCTGTGAGTCCAAAACATATTTCCCCAAAGTACAAGTAATCACATTGAATTGCATCAAACTGCATTTTAGGGTATAGTAGAGTATCATATTATAGCTTATCTCTGTTTCGTTACATCTTATCATTTATCACATTGTATCGTATCATTTATCGCATTATATCATATCATATATCAAATTGTATTGTACTATGTATCATATTTTATTGTATCATATATTATATTGCATCATATCATTTATCACATTGTATCGTATCATATATCACATTGTATCGTATCATATATCACATTGTATCATATCATATATCACATTGTATCATAATTTATTAGATTGTATCGTATTATTTATCACATTATATCGTATCATACATCATATTGTATCATATCATATATCACATTGTATCATATCATATATCACAATGTATCATATCATTTATCACAATGTATTCTATCATCTATCACATTGTAGTGTATCATATATCACATTGTATCATATCATTTATTAGATTGTATCATTTCATTTATCACATTGTATTGTATCATTTATCACATTGTATTGTATCATTTATCACATTGTATCATATATTGTATTGTATCATATCATATATCACATTGCATCATATTTATCACATTCTATTGTATAATTTATTACATTGTAGCATATCATATATCGTATCGTATCATAGATCAAATTGTATCATATCATATATCACATTGTGTCTTATCATATATTGTATTGTGCTGTATTGTATCATATTGTATTGTGTTGTACCAAAACATATTGAATCAAATTGGATTATATCTGTATAATTAGGTAACATATTCTATCACATATCATACTGTATCATATCTTGTACTGTATTTTATCATCCATATGTCCATTTTCTTTAACTGCCTTTTTCATGGTAGTCAAGACCAGGTGTCTCTATTCAACAGTTGCTGTGTGAGAGGTGGGGTATACCCGGGACAGGTCACAAGTCCACAGCAGGGCTCTATAAACTACAAACGAGACAAACAACCATTCTCAGAGTTGTTGTTTTTTTTTATTTTATTTTGTCTCTACAGGACACCTCTTATAGCAGCAGGAATTATCGGCGGTCTGTTCATCATTGTCATTCTGGCACTCAGTGTTGCTGTTTACGTTCGACGGAAGAGCATCAAAAAGAAAAGGGCCTTACGGCGCTTCTTAGAGACAGAGGTAAGAGGACTGAACACATTCAAATAACAGGATATACATTTGTTTAAGCATCTCTGTTGTTTTCCCAGTCTTTTTGTGATTTTATTTTAAAGGTCAGCTTATATTTATTTTTATTTCTGATTTTACCCCATAGCCTTTTTCTGTGTTATGAGTCAGTGGGTTCGAGAAGATGCGTTTTCCCACAGAATAGGTGCTCCTTCAAGTCCTCATTTGAGACATCTCCATTTGGGTTCTGAATAAACCCTGCACCAGTGAGATCACAGCTCATAATGGTCAAAAACATGTTTCCTAGTGATTACTGATTGAGGGGCTGAGATGGTGTAGAGGCAGGGCAGCTGACTCGGGACCCAAAGGTCCTCAGTCGAACCCAGGACATTCTAACCTAATTCTGAATTGCTCCCCGGGCAGCTTACATAGCTGCCCACTGCTAAACCTGGGTGCATCCCAGGTATGATGAGTCATGTTTGTATGAGAACATACAATGATGACAAATTATTCTTTAGTTAGTTATTGACAATTTCATAATATTGTAGTGTTGTCATCTTTATATCTGACTATCATTTACTGAGTATCAAATTGTCTGGCTATTATTTAGTTCACTGATGTAGTAAAGCATCATACCACTTACTGAGGAACCAATCGTTACTTAATCATTACCTACTGTTAGCTCCTGATTCATTCCTCTTTGTTTTCCTTAGTAACTACCCATTAGCTCTTCATTAGTTCCTCTTGATTTACAAGGTAACTAACCAGTAGTCCCCTAATAAGGCTTGGCTGTGTGTTCCCCAGTAAGTACTGGTTAACTACCCATTAGCTCCTGATTTGTTCTTGAGGTGCTAGTGTATCTTATTTTAAAGTGTTACCAAGATTTTTAATGTGCTCACTTTGCAGGTGAATAACGCTGAGACTGTGTCCTTCAATACATTCAATCAGTCAGTCTTTGCCCCCCAGACGTCGTGTTCGCTGAGGTTGACATGGACAAAAGCAGTGGAGGTGTCCATAGTTCATGCTGTCTGGTGCATTGTTTGTCTGACATCCGAGACTTCCAGAGTTACCCACAATACTTATGAAGCCATTGCTTATCGGCATCATTTGATTGACATAAAAGCTAAGTTCAAAAATGGCTATAACTGTAATTTTGTAGATATTGAGTTGCTTTTGGACATAGTACGTATAATGCAAAATCTTGAATGAGCAAATTCGACCAAATCAGCTGTGATTCATGTCATTTCTCAGCATCAGATGATCTTTGGTTAAACGGCCACAAGCGGGTGATGAGCATTCCTTTAAGAAATATTAGGCCTTTAATTTAAAATAACTTTACACATCCGCCACTATTAAACAGAACTGATAGCTTTCTACAGTGAAACCGTTCATTTTTCTTTCAGCTGAAACAGATTAAATATGCAGCTCCCTGCAGGCACAAATCATAACAGGTAATTTTCAGGCTTTATTCTTCCCTGTTCAGTTAATGCTCTTATCCAGAATGACCTATAAAGAGAGCCGTGCTCGGGATTCACTAATGTGTTTTCACACGAGTCGTTTGGGGTGGGGGGTGGGGAGGGGAGGGGATTAAACCTACAGGAGCATCTATAGGCCAACCTGCTGCGAGCATTTTAAATTTGATTACGCCTAATTACTTTTACACTCAATTAAATGTCCTCAGAGAAGGCGAGGAAAGACGACGTCTCACACTCTTCTGCTTTTATAGCCTTGAGTCAAACTGTGCAGCTGGAAAAAATTGATTTAAAAAAATGATATGTTAAAGCAAAAAGAAGCAAACAGGTCAACCTGAAGTCAACTGGGTTTGACTTTCTCTGACAGGAAATTAGCAAATCTGCTTCATGCCTTCTTCATCCCCCACCCCACGCAGGTCAAGCTGTTGTCGGAACAGGGACTGGCTGATTAGGATGGATGTGTTGGGCTGGGATGAGGCCCGTCTGACTCCAGCTTGACAGCTGTCTATAACAGCCCCCCACCCCCCCGCCCCGGAAAATACAGTACACTAATGTAGAATGACATGCAGCCTGCCGCACTCCTTCAGGCCAGCAGGAGGCGTGTGCTGCAGCCATGATACTGATGACAAAACATGAAGCAGTGGAGGAGTGGCTTGTGTCTTCTTACACATCACTTCATGCCTTCATGATTCACAATATACCATATTTTTTGCCCTATAAGTCGCAGTTTTTTGTTTGTTTTTTATCATTTGCATGCCTTGCGAGAAGTTTTTATGAAGTTTTTCCCATATTTATAAACCAATTTTGTGAGACATGACCATTTTCATTCATTCTGACTGAAAATATTGAACACTGCCAGTTTCAGCTGCTAGATGAAAATGGCATGCCGCATAGTATGGCATTCCATTGCATCATGCAATAGGTAAAAGTGGCTATTAATGACACAGTTGACTTCCCAAAGCCTGTCACCGTCGTCTGCCTGGAGCAACCGAATCAGCTGCATTTTGCTGCGCTGCCCCCAGCAAAATGCAGCTGATTTGACCGTCAAAGTGCATTTATTAAATAAAAGTTCCACTGAGACACACCTTTACTATGAAGTTGAGCAAACAAATAATTGCTTTTAGGTTATCTTGTTCAATTTTGAACAAATGGACCGAGTCACCCTCTGCTCGTTCATGTTTCTGCGTATCGGCTTTTGAAAATGCAGCTGCTTTGACTGCCAAAGTGCATTTATTAAGCAAAAGTTAGCCTGAGACAAACCTTTGCTATAATTTTGAGAAAACAAATAATTGGTTTTAGGTGTTTATCTTGTTAAATTTTAAAGAAATGCACAGCGACTCGTTTGTTTGCGCGTGCCCGCTTCCGCGAATTGGGTTTTGAAATACAGCTGATTTGATGGTCAAAGTGCATTTATTAAGTAAAAGCTAAACTGAGACATACTTTTACTATAATTTCCATCAAACAAATAATTGTTTTTAAATGTTCATCTTGTTAAATTTTTGTTAAAGTCCTCCCGTGCATGATCCCACGGCCGCCATTTGGCAGCCCATCGATTTTCGGCACAACATTGGCCCACATTTCCGGGTTGTCAGCGGTGACCCATCATAGATGCGACATATACGGCGAAGCAGCATATTTGTGGATTTTTCCCACTTTATTAGACATATTTGGAATGATGCGACTTATAGGGCGGTGCGACGTGTACAGCGGAAAATACGGTAGTTAACAATTTTGTTTGCGCTCTTTGGTAAAAGAAAGAAAAACCTACAATGGTTACTGAAATAACTGCAAACAAGTAAAAGTACTAAAAACAAAAGAAAAGAAAAAAAGGAAAATCAGTCCTCGTTTTAATTTCGGTTCAACTGAATTATTTATAAAAACTAATTAAACTGACCTTAAATAAGAGAAGGGTACTTGCAATCTAATACTTTAATCATCCACCCATTCATCCATTATCTTCCACTTTTTTGAAAGTCAGGATGTGAGGGCAGCATCTTGAGCAGGGATGCCCAGACATCTCTTTCCACAGCCAGCTCTTCCAAAGTGTTTCCAAGCCAACCAAAAGCCAACCCCAGTGTGCCCTGGGTCTTCCCCAGGATCTCCTCCCAGTCAGACATGCGTGAAGCACCTCCCTAGAGAGGCACCCAGGGAGGACTACAGCAGGTCTAATTCAAGTCTCTCCTGGATAAACTCATTTCAACCGCCTGTATCCGCAATCTCATTCTTTTGGTCACTATCCAGAGTTTGTGGCCATAGGTGAGGGTAGAACATAGACCGATCAGTAAACAGAGAGCTTTGCCTTAAAGTTCAGCTCCCTCTTTATCCCATCAGACTGGCAGAGTCCTCAGTACTGCAGATGCTGCACCAATGCATCTGTCAGTCTCACTCTCCATTCTTCTCTCACTCGTGAACAAAACCCCAAGACGCTTGAACTCCTCCACTTGAGGCAGAACTTCACCCTCGACCTGAAGAGAGCAATCCAACCTTTTCCGACTAAGGACCATGGCCTCAGATTTGGAGGTGCTGATTCTCATCCCAGCCACTTCACACTCAGCTGTGAACTACTCCAGTGAGAGCTGGAGATCATGGTATGATGATGCCAACAGGACCACATCATCTGCAAAGAGCAGAGATGGAATCCTGAGGCCCCCAAACAGGAATCCCTTGCTGCACCTAGAAATTCTGTCCATAAAAGTTATGAAGAGAATCACTGACAAAGGGCAGCCCTGGTGGCGTCCAACTCCCACCCTGGGGTGGTCCGACTTACTGCCGGCAATGCAAGTCAAACTCTCGCACCACTTGTATAGGGACTGAACAGTCTGTAGCAATGGGCCCCCAATCCCATACTCACGTTCACCAAGTATCTCAATCTTTATTTTGATTATTGAAAGATAGCACTCTGTTTGAGCTCCAGTACAGAGAAATATTTTCATTGTAATCTCTATAAGCATTATTCTTATGTATATAAATAAAACCTAAGTGTAGTGATTGTTCTTTGGCAACTTACCAATTTAATGAGTTTTGTTGACATGTACAAAACATAAAATATGTTAGTTGGTGTAGAGTTCATCAATGGTGGGACTGATAAAGTTCAATGTAAAAGTCTATAATTAGAAATTCTGAACATCCTTCATCTTTAGTCACTTCTTCCTTTTTGGGTTGCAGGGGGTCACTGCATGGTGCCCATTTCCAGCTGTCACTGTGCAAAAGGCAGGGGACACCCTGGACAGGTCTCCAGTCCATCACAGGGACACATAGAGACAATTAAACAGTCAGCCTAACATGCATGTTTTTGGTCTGTGGGAGGAAACCGGAGTACACAGAGAAAACCCATGCATGCATGGAGATAACATGCAGACTCCACCCAGAAAGGTCCCGGGCTGAGATATGAACCAGCGACCTTCTTGCTGAGAGGCAACAGTTCTGCCAACTGTGCCACCGTGCCACTCTGGAATTCTGAACACTTAATTGAAATTGAATACAATTTGAGAAGTCAGGGTGATTTGTCTTATACCTTTTAATCAAAATGACTTCTACATGCAACTTATCAAATATTTGGGGTACAGAATAAACACATTGTACCAAACACATTTACACACATCTCCTGCAGCAGAGCACATGTAACAACTTTGGCACTCTGGTCTTCCAGAGATGTGGCTTGTATTCCTTCACATTCTTAACAATTTGCAAAATGCAAACATTACTCAATAGTGTCAATTCCCTCTTTATGCTCAAGTTAGTGAGACTACAGTCACACAAAGTGTGACAAAGTGCACATGCAACAGTCACAATTTTGTCATCAACTGGCAAGCCATTGCCATTTTTGCAATGTAGTCTACTGGCAGAAATGCTTGAAGCATAATATATTGTTGCTCTTCCTTGTGGTTTCCACATCGACTGCACATTGTTGTGCTTTACTTTTGGTGAAACCTGGAATGTTTACCTCTGCACGGTATGTTTCCACACTAGTCTGTATGTTGCAACCACAATCTGCTAGAATGAGGTCACCTGAAAGTAGTTCCAATAATAAACCAGTTTTCAGTTATACACTTGTCCTACCACCCCATGCATTCTTGACAGAACCCTGCGGGGTGATACCTTTTAAGAATTTCACTGTTAGACTGATTATAGTTTGACCATGTCTGTGCACGTGTCAACAAGTTTTTAGGCCTTTGAATAAACATTTCCAAGCCGTCAATTGTAACAGCTTATTCTTTGTCCAAACTGTTTTCGAAAATCCAGAGACATGGTTTTCCTCAATTCACTCGAGCCAGTACAGCAGCTTCTTTAGACGTGTATATAAAACATGGATGACAATCAGAAATGTCCTTCAGAGAGTTGAGGTGGAAGTTTGGAATTGAAAAGCCAAATCTTGCACAGGAAGGTTTAGATTAAGATGCATTTGGGTCATAACAAAGCGTTCAAATTGACCTACTGTAAATCACTATTTATATTATCAAATACCTCATCAACATAAAGACTGATGGAAGGCCATATGACTTTAAAGTTGTTATTCTCAAAAGCATTTTTCATTTAACTCAGATCATTTAATTGATCAATCTTTTGTTATTAATCTCATCAGTTCAGAATCAACCTGACTTTCAGAAACAGGAGCAGGTCCTGTATCATCATGTTCGTCCTCTTGCTGCAGCACCACGTCCTTGTCTTCATGCGCAGCCAAAAGCTCAGGAGCCGAGACTGTACCACCAGGTCCAGGAGAGCCATGATCTATTTTAAATGTGTTTTAATAACTCTGGTTTTATGGCCGGTAATGTTTGTGTGCTGCTACCATTCTTGGCCCGGTCTTTCTAGAAAAAGAGATTTTTAAGTCTCAGTCAGATCTATCTGGTTAAATGATTATTTAAAAGAAAATTAACAGGCTCAACTTAGGACTAGAACCCAGGACATTGTTGCCGTGAGTGCTAAGGTTTAGCACATACATAGCGTAGCTAAGCTAACTACGTACTAAATCATGAACATAGTTCCAGCACACGTAGTTATTTTACTCTAAAGAATTCCTTGACAGTCCTGCCACGCTTGGGGGCCCACTGTTGGTGTGGAGGCCCCTTAAGCATCTCGTGCACTTAGCTGGGTTCTGCTTTCACCCACCAGTCTAAAACCATTCATTCATTCGGTGAATCCTTCATGAACAGAGTTTTGATTCAGCCTTGGGTAAAACCAGGTCAAAGTTTAAGAGATGATATGGAGCAGAGGGGGGAGGGAATGTCTTTGGGCATTTCTCCCAAGAAAAGGAGAGAAAGGCTTGTCACAATGAATTGGAGGGTACTGTTCCTTTTGCCTGAAGCCATTTGCAGCGTTCTGTAGGTCTTAATTCAGTGGGCAAATCACACATTTCACCAGCGTATTTCATATGATTCGTAAAATTCCAGTGTTTGGATCATTCTTGAAAATACTATTTGTATTTTGCACATTTTACACTACTCTTTTACATTGAAAAATATTTTAAAATTACAGTTTTCAAATAAAAGGCCAACACATTATGCTTATTAAATTAGTGTTGGAACCATTATTAGTACTCCTTTCAACACGGCGATGTTTCAAAAGCCTGTGCAACCAGAAAGACACAATGATTTGCCCATTGTTTGATTTAAAGCACAAAAAAAGCCCAAATCACGAGAGAAGGCCATTCTTATGAGAATCCAACCTCCACTCCACTCACAATGAAAGCTTTGATAGGCAGATAAGTGGATGTGGCAACCATTTATTCCTAATAGCTCATAATGCATTATGTTGAGGCCCTACTTGTTTGATCTATAATGACTCACTATGAAAAACCGTATAACAATAACAATAATAATATAAAACCCCCTTCACCATAATTCACGTCACTAAACAAAAAAGTGGAAAACATTGTGCACCCATTTGGATTGTGTTGCGCTTTTACAAAAACAGCACAAGGGGCAAGTTCACTGCACAGGACAACATTGCCTGTTTGATGAGACCCAGAATAGTTTGCTTTGGACAAAGTGACAGGTTTATCGTTTTAAAACAGAGGTTTGTTTCAGTTTGTATAACAGATGAGGTGGTGCTAAGCTAGGCTAACTATGCAAGGTACGGAAAGGGGAGCTGCTGTTAGCAACCGTTTTGAAAAACGATGGCCACTGATATCGCCTCACTACAGGCCTGAATCCGATTTTAGAAACACAACCAAGTTGCATTTTAGTCACAGACCTCTCAGCATGCCAGGGTCGTGATTTGCTGTTTTGCAGCACACAAGTCTCCTGCTCCGTTGGTGGTTCATCTACATTCAAAATTACCTGAGCAGCATTGTCACAGAATAAATCTCTACAGGTTAAAATTGTAGCTGTCACTTCTAAGACTTAAAAGGATCTGATTTATATTTGTCCAAGACGGCTAGTGCAACCAAATCTTGCCCAGCTAACTGTGCCATATTAGAATAGCAACAGAGATATTCTATACTTTCTCTGACAGCTTCACATGGAGGTTTAAGCTGCTCTCTGTAATATTCCTTTGAGGGTTAGTTTGATCTGTCAAATGGGAAATCTATCACGTTGGGCATTTTTGGTTAGTATTAACACCACAACATTATCTAAAATTAGCCAACTCTGAAGGTTTAGTTGTGTCTCCCAGAGTCGGGACAGCGAGTACACGACATGGCATTACTCATTCCACGCACTTGTCATTGCTGGTGTAACACTAGACTAATCCAAGGCCTATCAGTGGTGGAAACAGGACAATCTCACTTGAGACACACTGCCCTGCACTGCACTTGCACGACTAATGCAAGACCCTGTCTGAGGTGTTTTGATTCCATGCCTGGCCTTTTCCCATTGGGTCTCATTAGAAGAAGTCAACATAAGAATGGAAGCTAAAACACAAGTGGAATTTTATTACTTGTATTATATTAGAATAAAAACTGGAAGGAGCGCCGTGAAAAATGTTATTTGAAAGCCCCCTTCAAATGTCTGACGTCTCAGATAACCTTTGCTGATTGTAACAAGTTTGTCAATGTAGTTGTTGAAAGAGTAATAAAATACCAGAAGAAAGCGTCTTTTTGTTTAACAAGGCATAATATCTTTATTTTATACACATAACTTCATCTCCAAAGACTTTGCACAAATCAGTGGGGTGTTATGAACCATAACATATCAAAAATCTCCCACAATTCCTTGTTGTTTCCTAAAATCCTCAAACGAGTACATCTGCCTTTCACATCCCCAAATGGTACGAACAATATGACCAGTTGATTTTTTTTTTCCGCAGTGTCAAACGTGATCATATGTGTATTACATTACCAATTACAAACAAAGTTATCTTCATTGTCAAAATACAGGTGTGCAAATTGTTAGAAAAATACCAACTCATACCAGATTCTGGATTGTGCTCTGTAAAAATCCTTACAAATAGTATATAATAATAATAATAATACTCTATATATAAATGTCTCCAACATGCAATGCTTTTTTTAAAATATCCCACAAACAGGCTGCTCTGTTATGCCTTCTAGTCTTCAGAATATTTTCTGTAAATGTCAGTACAGTAGTAAGTTTTCCAGTAGTTCTGTGAACAGTTTGCAAACATCAAACAAAATTGTTACAATTAGAGAGAAAATTCATACCATCCTCCCTACTATTGCCACTGGTTTATTGTATAAAGCAGCTTTATAAGTCTCACTGGAACCTGATGTTTGGACTTTGTCCCGTTGAGCTCTCTGAGTTATGAAAAATTACACCTTCATCCAAAACCATCAATATCACCAACCAGTGTTCAAAGAGGTGTTTGCTTAGATTAGCATCCCCACTTTGGATCTGATTAATCTGTTTTTAATGAATGGATATGTACTACAGGGCTTATAAGGTGGCTGTACTGTAATTAAACCCTTACTTGAGAAACCAGATCTATATCTGAGAGCGCTAGCTTTTTATAGATCTAGACCAAATTTCACCCTTCCTCTCAAAAACTCATGAAAAAATAGTTGCAAATCAGTTGTATGAACATCTGGGCATAGATACTTTGATGAGTTTCAGTCCAGGGTTAGAGCTCAACAGAGCACAGAAACAGAACTGGTGAACATTAATGATATTCTCATGGCCTCAGTCAGCGGACTTGTGTCTATACTGGTCCTGTTAGACCTCAGCGCTGCATTTGATACCAGTGATCACAATATTCTGGTCCAGAGGATTGGACATGGCATTGGGACTTGAGGAACAGCTCTAAGATGGTTTAAATCATGTTTATCTGATAGATTCCAGTTTGTTCATGTTAATAATGAATCTTCATACACCAAATTTAGTCACGGAGTTCCTCAGAGTTCAGTGCTTGGATCACTACTCTTTACTTCATATATATGCTTCTAGATACAATTATTTGACGGCTTGGGTTATGTTTCTGTGGTTATGTGTATATCCTGATAAACCCAATCAAATACTTAGATTACAAACATGTCTTAGAGACATAAAAACCTGGGTGACTTTCAATTTTCTACTTATACAGTAAATGCAGACAAGACAGAAATGTTGTGTATCTTGGGAACAAACTTTGCAGCTTTTTACTTCCTCTGAATGACAACTTGGCCTCCAGTTCTAATGTAAAGAACCTTGGTGTGGTTTTTAAATGGGATGTGTCATTTAACACCAACTTCTTTTCTTTTTATTTTTACCAGGGCCGCTTTCTTCTACCTGCACAACATTAAGAAAAGGGAGACATTCAATTCAAAAATGAAGCAAAAAATAAAATAAAAAACTGGTCCATGCTTTTATCACTTCTAAGCTGGACGTTTTGCAAACAATGTCAAGATGTCAAAAATAAAAAAATAATGAAATTAAATAAAGTGACCCTCTCTAGAAAGTTATCAGTTCACCCAAAATACTGCTGTCAGAGTTGTGATGGGAGTTACCAGGAGAGATCATATTGATCCCATTTTAGCGTTGCTCCATTGGCACCCTGTTAAAACTAAAACATAATTTAAAATACAGATGCATATAGATAGGGCTGGTTTGGGTAACCTGAAGTATCCCTTTAGTTTTGCTGCTTTAGGCTTAGGCTGCTGAAAAACAAACTAACCACATTTCCTCACTCAGTCTTTCTTCTCATTACTCTTTCGTATTTGCAGTTATTGCTGTCATTAACCGTGTTTTGTTTTTCGTCCCATAGAAACTCAGTCTGACCCAATGATTCTGTGTTTGTTCATTCCCTGTCCTCTCAACTCCCAGCTGGCTGAGACAAATCACTGCCCATCCAGAGCCTGGATCCATTGGACGCTTCTTCCTGTTAAAAGGGAGACGTTCCTTTCCACTGTCACCTTTGGGCTTACTCAGGATTGGCATTTTATAATGAACTGAATGTGATTGTATTGGATATTGGTTTGTATTGTATGTGATTGGATTGAATGGATTGAATTAATTAAACTGGAGCTGATTTGTCCTTGTTGCTTCTTTGCATAGTGCCCTGAGATGACTTTTGTTGTGAACTGGTGCTGAATAAAATAAACGGAACTGAAAAGAATCCAACTGGATGAAGAATCGTCTAACGTACTGCTCATTTTAGAACTGACAATACAATCAAGCAAAAAAAAAAAAAAAAAAAAACTAAATCCAACCAAAAAACTCTCGTATCATCGTAAGCCCTTTTTTGTTTATGACGACCAGTGTTCACAAACACATCAGTTGTACAATGAATAAATAACTAATCTCGGTAGAGGTGACAGTAAACGCCCACCATAAAAATAACCACTTTGGAAATCAAAGACATTCATGCCATACCCGCAAGAAAGACTATAAGCAGCTATGATGAAGCAGGTTAAAATCGTGAGCTTCAGGTGACAACGGATTTAATATCCCCCACCCCACTCCTGCAAAAGAGTTAAGACAAGGATGGCATCTTTCCCCGCTTCCCTTCCTTCCTCATCTCTTTGAGGTAAACGGTAGCACTGTTAAAGACTTCTAAAGGCAAATCTCTCTGTAGCCCCATTTCACATGGTCTCAACCTGAATACACCTCCACTGTCCACAATTAGCAGTCTATGCACATGCAAGCACTGCTGGGCCTATAAGCAGCTCTCAACTGCAGTTTTGCATTAGTGTTGTTGGGAAAGCAAATAATAGAACTGACAAAATTAAAGCGAAAGGGTCAAGGCATGTACAATATATGTTTTTTTCTTTTTCTTTCATAAAATAAAGTAAGACATTTGTTACTTCACTCTCACAGAGCTGTTTTTTTTCCTCTTCTTTTTTCAAAAATAAATCAAGTTCCTCACCACGATTTCTGTTGACAGTCAACGCTTTATCTCAAATATTCAAATCACGTGTCTGGCAAAGAAAAAAATACATTTTTTTTTTTAGCATAATAGAACACCATCTCTGGCAAAAAAATATAAGCTTTTGACAAACAAAAAAAAAACGTATTGCACTTTCAGTAACATTTATGTGTAATATCAAATTACAGCTCATTTGTTAGAAACGAGTAAAATTCAAATAAAAAGGGAAAACTGATTTGTTTACCCGTTCTATGAAGAGATTTCTACAAGCGTAAGAACGCTGGTAACCAACATTCAGAGAACAGCGGTGAACGAAAAGCTACATGAAAACAACAAACAAAATGTTAAACTGTACCATGCACGGGGGGTGTTTCAAAGCAGTGTATCCTGGATTACAATGGAGATCGAGAAGGCTGCAGGGATGTTTGGGTTAACAGAGTAAGACTGGCTAGTGACCGTGCAAGCACTGACTGCTGGCAACGGCCGTGCACGGTTTGCTCTTGCAAAATTGGCTTGAACCTCAGAAAAACCCTTCAAACACCTGAGCCCCCCTCCGCACTCCCTGGCCGCCCAGGGGCTGGGCTCACATCTCCCCATCAAAACGTCAGATGGCAAAATAGAAAGGCAGCTGTTTGCGCCCATCATCTAAAAGTGCATCTCCACACTCCTCCAGCAAGGTCCGTCAGCCCACTGCTAGCTCTGCCAAGGCAGCGGAGGTGGGCTACAGAGACCTGAGCTTGGGTCAGCACACATGTAGGTTTCAATAACTTCGTTTGTCACATGTTTGGTTGCATTTTTGAGATTTTTTTTTTTTTTTTTAATCTGACGAGACATGACATTTTTCTTCTGCAAATACAGAAGCCAATGGAGTGCTAATTGACAGGGCTGGCCCTCAAGAAGGCCAAAGACAGGTTGGTAGTAGTTATGTCTTCCTCCTGATCCTCGTCGGTGTCATGCTGGTTCCTAAACACCTCCGGCCGCCCCCGTCTCTCACTGGCGCCATTTTCACTTTCCAAGGCCGGCAATTCAACTGTGCCAGTTGCCATGGTTTCCCTGCAACATAGAATGGTTAGGATTTAATTGGCCCCTTATCACATTCCAGATATATACATTGTGACACAGCAGGCGCACACACCCAAGTTAAAAAAAATAAAGTTTCATTATTTCAAATGCAGATCGTTGAGTTATGTTGACAAGTGGTTTTAAACCTAAAACATGTATTAACTGTGCGTGTATAAATCAACTTACCAAAGAAACAGCATCATCATGTCAGAAAGTGGACAAATATAATTGCAAGGCCAATATTCAACAGCATTACCATAGCAACAAGGATAGAGTTAGGACCCTGCAAAAACAAACAAACAAACAAAAAAAGTCATTATTTAATGTCAAGTGAATAAGTAAACTTAAAAACAAACAAACAACTTTTTAAGAAGTTAATTGAAAAAAAAAAAAAAAAACACACAATAGTATAAACAGGCTATAGCCAGCAGTCGGTTAAGTTAGCATAAAGACTGAAAACAAACACCAGGAAGTTTATGGTCCTACCTACTCAAGAAATAATTTGGTACAAACAGTAACACTATGTTGCAATGGAGTATAAGAGGCACGTTATGAAAAATAAATAAATAAAAAAACAGTATGAGAAAAAAATTCATAATATTACGAGAATAAAGTCATACTTTTACGAGAAAAAAGTCATACTATTACGAGAATAAAGTCATATTATTACGGGAATAAAGTCATAGTATTACGAGAATAAAGTTGTATAACAATAAAGTCATAATATTATGAGAATAAAGTCATAAATTACGAAAATAAAGTCGTATTAAAATCAAGTTGAAAATTACGAGAATAAAGTCGTAGTATTCTGAGAATAAACTTGTAGAATTTCCAGAATAAAGTTGTAGTATTATCAGAACTCCGACACGAAAATGTAGTCTTATAACTGCGGTAAAATGATGAATGTTGAGCATCTTGTTAAGTTATACTTTGGTATCAGTTTTAAAAATAAGGACATGTTTAATCTGTTAGCACATCAGCATCAGATTATTATCACTATCAGGACTTTGAAATGATTGTGCAAACAACTATGTTTTGAAGAACCACACAGATTTGGAAGATATTGCTTCTTTTGTGGAAGAGGAGCTTTCAAGTTGCAGTGGTCGACTGCAAGGGGTGGTTAGCTAATATTATAACTTTATTCTCATAATACTATGACTTTATTATTGTACTTTATTCTCATAATACTATGACCTTATTCTCATAATATTGTGATTTTATTCAATATTATTTAAACTTTATTCTCGTAATACTATGACTTTATTCTCATAATACTATGGCTTTATTTTCGTAATGTAAATTTTTTTTTCTCAGCGTGGCCCCAATACTCAGTCATACTATGTGGAACTGCCAAGTTATTATTTTTTGTTTGTTTTGTTTTCACTTTACGGTTAGGATTTTTTTGTG
>JARVLU010000600.1:20616625-20626987 GCA_031762415.1 Simpsonichthys santanae
GCAGGGAGGCCCAGACATTATCCACAGCCGCCTCTTCCAGCTCTTCTGGGACGATTCCAAGGTGTTCCCAGGCCAACCAAGAGGCATCGTCTCTCCAGTGTGTCCTGGGTCTTCCCCGGGGTCTTCTCCCAGTCAGATACGCCTGAAGCACCTCCCTAGGGAGGCACCCAGGGGGCATCCTTATCAAATGCTTGACCCACCTCAGCTGGCTCCTCTTCATGTTGAGGAGTAGCGGTTCTACTCTGAGTCTCTCCCGGATGTTTGAACTTCTCACTCTATCTCTAAGGGAGAGTCCAGCTACCCTGTGGAGGAAACTCATTTCAACCGCCTGTATCCGTGATCTCATTCTATCGGTCACTACCCAGAGCTCGTGACCATAAGTGAGGGTAAGAACGTAGACGGACCAGTAAACCGAGAGCTTTGCCTTACAGCCCAGCTCTCTCTCTTCACCACAACCAACTGGTACAGAGTCTGCAATACTGCAGACGCTGCACCAATCCGTCAGTCAATCTCACGCTCCACTCTTCCCTCACTCATGAACAAAACCCCAAGACACTTGAACTCCTCCACTTGAGGCAGAACCTCACCATTGACCTGAAGAGAGCAATCCACCCTCTTGGAGTTTGTTCAATAAATTGTAGCTTGTTTGACTTAAACCAGACAAACTCCACCATAACTCTTTGCTCTAAATTATACTACAAGGTTTGACTCTCTCAAAAAGAGTAGTGCCAAATATGTGGGGATGAATTTTTATAAAATAAACTAGGAGTATATACGTAGATTTAAACCCCACACTAGTCTGTTTTTCATCACTAACATCAAGCAGGTTCTGGCTGAGCTGATGGGAAATACTCATTGGGTCAACTTTGGGGAAAATCAAGTGCAGTGATGATGAAAACAACGCACTACAAGTGGGGACTCCCAGAAGTCCTCAGAGATTTTTCCTTGGTCTCAACTCAAAATGCATCACTTGAGTGGAACATGGAGCTCAAAAACGAGCCTGATAGTCTGGATCCAACACAAACACTGATATCATCATTAACGTGACCTTGGTGAGAGCCTGCCAGGGACAGATTTATGACTGTTTAACATCACTAAGCAAGACTACAGAGAGATATGAAAGATATAAATTCATAAGAAGCCAGTCTGATGTGGACAGCTTACATTTCACATCACATTACTCACAAATCATTATTGATAGAAGGGAAACATTTGGTCTACCAGTTGACAACTGAACTCTTGAACTATTTGAAGTTTGTGGCTCCAGTTCAAGAAAGACAAAGCAGACAAGGATCAGGAGTCTTCCTTTTTGTTAAATTCCCAGAGTTTCGACTAACTGTGTGTGAATACAACGCATAAAATCAGTGTTATACTCACAGATACTATCAAATGAAAAGTGTCCAGCCTTCAATGGGGCGGCTGTGGCAGAGTGGTTAAAGCAGTTGTCCTCCAATGCAAGAGTTGAGGGTTTTATTCCACCAGCAGACACATGCCGAAGTGTCCCTGGACAAGACATTGAACAAATCATTGCCTCCAATGTGTGTCCCATCTGTGTATGAATGTGATAAAGCACAGATTAATCTTTGTATAGATCTAGTAGAGTGCAGTATGAATGGGTAAATGAGGGCACAGATTGTGTTGTAAAGAGCTTTGAGTATCTTGATAAGACAGAAAGGCGCTATACAAGTAATCCATTTACCATTTATGATTCCATGCCAAAGTTTTAATAGTGCTTGTAGTATGGGTTAAGGATGACTCTCAGGTACAACCACCTCAGGTTTCAACTTAATATCTGTCAACTTGAATGAGTTACACCCATTTTTGTGTTTGTCAAGGTTAATTAGCTGTGGAAACCATCTTGAATTGGGTTGACTCAGTCATTAATAATAGAGCTAAATCAAGGGTTATACATATCACTAGGACTTTGCACAACTTTAAAACAGAGGCTCACACTCACAGGCACGGTTATAAAATACAAATTAAATCTGCTGGGGACCTTTTTTTTTAAACCACCTCACATATTACAAGCAAAAAGTAACTAAGTTTGAGTGTCATATTGTTAAATGCAATATACAAAGTTCAGAGCAGAATTGAAACTTAACGTGAAAATGTGTGAAACAGTCTGCTTAGTATCGATTATGTGCAACAATGGTATTACTCTCATTATTGTACTTTGTTGCACGGGTTTGCTGGCAGGTAGCTGCTTGAATAGGCTCACAAAAGATCAAGGAAGCAAGTCTGACATAGAAAATAATCCAAGTATCCAACATAACAACTTGCATATTCTTCAACGATGAATGGTACACCTCACCAGATGTCACCGCTGCCCTCTGGACACAAATGCTCCAAGCTGCAGGCATGGCCTGTGCTGCCCAGGCACACAAAGGCTCTTACCAGATGCCAAACAACCAAGGGTCAAGTCTTAAATCACAAGTTTGGAGACTTAACACAAACATTTGTTTAGTAGTATTAGGATTTGTTGAACCCAAAGCAACAAGATGATATTGCACGTGCAGTTATGTGAATGTATCTCAGGCAGGTTGGGATCAGACATGAGTTTTCCCATTAATCCTGCAGAAAATAGCTTAGTTTGATCAAAAATGTTACATCTCTGTGGACGCATCTTCTCTGGTGAACCAGAAACCCCGACCTGCTCATACCAGCCGCTCTGCCAGGGCCCAGTTCACTGCTCATCTCCTGTCTAGACGGCCTCTAGGCCTCTCTGCCAACCAGTGAGGATCACAACATCCCACCTGACGAGACAGGTTTAAGATATCTGCCTTCATCAAAGCAATCTGCATCAAGTGAGACCAAAAAATGTGATGGTTTATATCTAATGCAGCAAGCAAGAACACTGAATAAATGGTCAGTTATCTAATAAACCATAAATGTAATGTCTGTTTAATTTTCAATAACTGTTTTGCTGCCTCGTTGGGTTTTATTTAGCTTTATACATTTTAAAGTTTTTAGTTTGTAAACATGAAAACAGCTGCAGGATTTTTTTTTTTTTTTTTAATTATTATTATTATTTTTTTTTTGCTATGACAAAATTACAATGTGCCAAATAGTTACTCCAAAACTCTTCAGGCGACTGGATGATATGTTTGTCACTGGAAATTTTCACGTAACCAGTCCATTCTTCTAACAAAGCCAGAATGGTTTTATTTGTGCAATTAATTCAATGAATACAAACTGACAAGCCAAATAAAAGTCTTTCACCTTAGCTTCTCATGAGCGAGGAAGCCATATTGGATTTTGAGGCCAGAATGGATCAAGATTCTTCCAAATCCCATTTAGATTTTTGCTGATTTATCCATTTGCAGCTTGAACTCTGAACACAAACAGTGCAAATGTGCAGCCAGTAGATCAACACAGGTACAGTCAGGTAATGGATGTAGTTGGTCCTAAATAGCACTGCCTGATGAGGTAACTGAATACAGGTGTGAACAGGACTGGAGTTGGAACCAGGAAGTGCATTGTAGTGGATGAGCCTGCCCACAGCTCCACCTAGAGGAAAAGGGAAAAGAAATTAGATGAAATGAGCAGGAAACAAACAAAAATGCATGGAATGCTTTACAAAGTACTTCAGTTAATTAATATTATCTCTTTTTCTAACGTGCAACGCTGCTTGAAATTTGCAATATAGAACTTTGTGTTTAGAATTTTTTTTAAAAAGCTTCCAGGATTGTAAAGCAGAGATGACACACCTGCTTTGAAGGGTTACACCTGAACTGATGTTTTTATTCCCCTCAATACCAAAGTCTAGCAGGATTGTTCTGAAAGAGCTGAATGTTTTTGCTTCATGATTTGTTGAAAAATTGTGGCACAAGAAAGATGCTGAAAAACATGCGCAATAGTTTAAGTAAACTCTAATAATTATAAATATTAACAGCATCACAATAGTGTGAATGCTTAGCAAGCATTTGCACAATTAGTTTAATGCTCCAGCAGCTAAAATAATCCAATCGGTATTCAAATACACAAATTGTTCTTCTAAAACCATAAAAACTAAAAGTGTAGCCAAAATTCAATTCAAACATGAAGGTCTGTGTGGATTGTTTTGGTTTTAGCCGCTCACCCCTGAGTCTCAGGCGATAGTTTTTGTTACCTGTTGTCATGAAGACACATCATAAACGGTCTGAGCGCTAACTTTAGCTCCCGCTAGATTTTTCATGTTTGCCTGTTTCTTTTTCTCAGCTGACATCTGAGCCTCTTGAGAAGCGTCTGTGTGTGTCTCTGTCCAGGCCAGCAGGGCTCGGGCATCAAAGATGGCTGTAAATGTCTTATAGATGGGTGAGAATATCTGGGAGCAAAGGAATGTAGCATGTTAAAAATAGAAATGCACAGCGAGTGACTTATTCCTGAAAAATACCCACTCTCTGCCCACCCCTCATCTTTACCACACAGAACCCTTCAGGTTTTTCCCATGCTTTAAAATGTGTCACAGGAAAAGGAACGTTTAATTGTGTAAATTCTGATGGCATGATGGGTGTTAGAATCGTCAGAAATACTTTTACTGATCCTTTCACAAAGCTGATGGTACGCTTAGTTTGTCGAATGTTTCGAACATTATTTTTTATTGATACGTTAAAAAGTTGCTGAAGCTAAACCTCCGCTCCCCTCACTTTCATTTTGATGTTCACTCTTCAGCTTGCCTTCATCGTCTTTACAGTTCGTTTCCGTCCCGGGACAAAAGTTGAAGGATAAAAGTCATCGACTCCTCCGAGTGGCCAAACAACAACCAGACTTGTAGCTATAACTACCTGGAGAAACATCCAGCCTGCTGTAGCTCTTCTGACTTTGTGTTTGAGGAAGGTGCCTTTTGTTAAATGCTGGACGGTAGTTTTGGGTTTAATGTTGGACTTTTTGAAATCTGCTTCATCATACTTGCTCCAGTTTTGTCTTGCTCTTTTTAGCTTTTACCTACCATTTAGCCACTTTTAGCTATACTTTTGCTACTTTTTTCTTTTGGGTATTGTTCTGCTACTATTGCTTTCTATTTTACTGTTTTTACCTTTGCGCTTCTTTTACCTATCATTTTACCATCTTTAGCTATTGTTTTGCTATTTTCAGCTTTTAAAAAAATATCTGCTTCTTTTAGCTTCTGCTTTGCCACTTTCAGCTATTGTTTTGCTAGTTTTTAGCTTGTAAAAATTTCAGCTTCTTTTAGCTTCTGCTTTGCCACTTTCAGCTATTGTTTTGCTATTTTCAGCTTATAAAAATTTCAGCTTCTTTTAGCTTCTGCTTTGCCACTTTCAGCTATTGTTTTGCTACTTTTAGGTGTTGTTCTGATACTTTAAGCTTCTGCTTTGCCACTTTCAGCTATTGTTTTGCTACTTTTAGGTGTTATTCTGATACTTTTAGCTTATGCTTTGCCACTTTCAGCTATTGTTTTGCTACTTTTAGGTGTTGTTCTGATACTTTTAGCTTATGCTTTGCCACTTTCAGCTATTGTTTTGCTACTTTTAGATGTTGTTCTGATACTTTTGGCTTCTGCTTTACCACTTTCAGCTGTTGTTTTGTTATTTTCAGCTTATAAAAATTTCTGCTTCTTTTAGCTTCTGCTTTACCACTTTCAGCTATTGTTTTGTTATTTTCAGCTTATAAAAATTTCTGCTTCTTTTAGCTTCTGTTTTGCCACTCTCAGCTATTGTTTTGCTACTTTTAGGTATTGTTCTGATACTTTAAGCTTCTGCTTTGCCACTTTCAGCTACTGTTTTGCTACTTTTAGGCATTGTTCTGATACCTTTGGCTTCTGCTTTGCAACTTTCAGCTATTGTTTTGCTACTTTTAGGTGTTGTTCTGATACCTTTAGCTTCTGCTGTGCCACTTTTAGCTCTTCTCTTTCTGTTTCTTTTACCTACCATTTAGCCATTTTGTTATAATTTTGCTATTTTATCTTTTGGGTGTGGTTCTGCTTTTACTTTCTATTTTACTGTTTTTACTTTTTTTGGTTGCTTCTTTAACCCATCATTTTGCCATTTTTATATATTGTTTTGCTATTTTCAGCTTTTAAAAGTGTCTGCTTTATTTAGCGTCTACTTTGTCACTGTTAGCTATTGTGCTAATTTCAGCTTTTAGATTTTTCTGCTTCTTTTAACTTCTACTTTGCCACTTTCAGCTATTGTTCTGTTATTTTTAGCTCCTGTTTTGCTACTTATAGCTCTTTTTGTGCTTTTTTTTTAAACCTATTTCGCCACTTTTAGCTATAATTTTGCTTTTTATTTTATTTATTTATTTATTTAGATTTTTCTGCTTCTTTTAGCTTCTACTTTGCCACTTTTAGCTCTTACCATCCTGCTTCTTTTACCTACCATTTTACTAATGTAACTGCTGTTTAACCTATATTAGCTTTAGCATCGGCTTTGCTGATTTTAGCATCTGTTACACGAATTTCAGCTACATTTCTCAGCTTCTGATTTGCTCATTGTAGCCTCGGTTTTGCTTTTTTTTTAGCTTTGACAAATCAGTTTCAGCTTCTCTGTTAAATTTTAGCTTTAACTTTCTTTAATGTAGGCTCTCTTTACACACCTTATACACTATGCATCAAACTGTCTGCATTTTCTTATAGTTTATTGCAGAGTTAATGTAGGAATATTGGGCAGTTGCCACGTTGACACCCTTGAAAATGTAGTGAAAAACTTTCTGTTTTAATAAAATAATCGTAACTCCTGTATAAAAGTTTGCAGTCAGTGATTCTGTTGAAGGAGCTGTCTTTAAATGTAATTACGCTCCAGCTTGTAAATGGCCATTTCAAGTTAAACAAGTATTATACCTATTGCTTTTGAACAAAATGTGAACATAAATCCACATTTGAGCATCTGGCAGGTAAACCAGGTTGAAATGTTCTCACCCAAACCATTATTATTTTATTTGCACTGCCAACAGGCTCTGTTGTACAGCTAGCAGACTGTGTGAAACATACAGTGTTTGCTGTGTAACTGTATATTTCACAGATAAAATGTTTAACAGCTGTGTGTGGAAGAAATAAACTTGGACAGCCTGATGTTAGAGACTGGGCTTCTCACCAAAGTAAACCACTGTTGAAATGTCACCAGATCTTTTTGCTTCTCAGCCAAACAGAAAAAAGGACATCACAGCTTTACAACCCTCATACTGCCTCAATACAGTAGTTGGCTTTCAAAAAGCCTTAGCAGGCTGTAAAACATGTTTTATATCATTATAATGAGGAATTTAAATTTGTCTAAAGAAAATATAATGTGATTAAATATTAATTTGCCAAGTTGTACAAGTCCTGTGCCTTTGTCATTAATAAAATCAACAAAAACAGTTGGTTTACATACTGTAGCACAAAAACCGAACAAGTAAAGTGCTAAGCAAAATTCTTAACACAAAATATGTCCTACATCAACCTGAGTTCAAGCTTTTCCAACATCTTCCTTTGAACTAAATCCTAAAACAAGAAATGAAACAGACTAATTTAGCCTAAATTAGTCTACGATCCAGAATGAAAGTGACTATTCTTATAGAAGCCTCCTGGCAGAGCGGTTAGCATAAGGTTTCCAGGAAACTATAGTTGAAAAAGAACAAATGTTCAGAAAAACAGAGTAAAACTTGTTTTTACAGGTCTGCCTTTGTGTCCCCCCATGGAACTTTCTCTGCAGACAGAAATAAGACAACATCCTCCTTCACCAGGAAGTTGGAGTGGTTAATATTCCCAACAGAGCTGCTCCCATGCACATAATTCCCAGTTAACTGAAGCAGCCAGAAATTGGGATGGGATATTGAGGCAATTCAGGAATCTCTTCTGCTCTGATAAAACCATTTTAGCTCATTTAACAATAATGTCATATTACTGTATATAGAGTAGTCCCTTGCTACTGCAAAGTTTGTTTTTCGCGGACTCACGTGGTTGCGGTTTTTCAAAATAAGATTGGACATGACACACAATTGGCTGATTGATGGATGAGCCGCACGATCGGCATGGAATTTTTTTTATTTTTTAAATGAATTATTTTAAATTATTTAGCACCCCCTGCACCTTTGTGCAGCCCACACTGCAGGACAAGCTTCCTGCTGCAGCTGATCAGCTGTTCTCTGTCCAGAGCGGCGAAGTAGGCGTGGCCAAGAGCACTTGCAGGTGGCTTGGAGCTGAGGTTTTTCCATTATCGCAGAGGTTCAGGTTACGGATCCCTCGTGATAAACAAGGGACTACTACTGTATACAGTAGTATTCCCTCGTTTATTGCCGGGGTTTTGTTCCCAGGCCCCCGCAATGTGAAAAACTGTGAAGTAGGAATAGTAGTACAAGTTGTAGTAGTAGTAGTAAATAATAGTTTATTTTAGTATTTATATATTAAGGCATTTTCCACACTCTTGTAATATTCCAAACAATTTTTCTAAACTCTAAACACTCTAAAAGAGCACAACATGTCATGAGCTACGCTCTCTATGCCACCTGCTGCCCTTGGCCACGCCCACTTCTCCTCTGCAATCACCGGCAGGTGGCAGAGAGCCGAAATCATGACATGCTGCAGGAGGGAGCTTCTCCCTGCAGCTGTGGGCTGCTCGCAGGTGCAGCAGGTGCTAAATCATTTTAAATAATTTATTTTAAATAAACAATCCATGCCACTTGTGTGGCTCATCCATCATTCAGCCAATTGTGTGTCATGTGCAATCTTACTTTGAAAAACTGCAAAAGAGTGAGTCCGTGAAAGTCAAACCGTGAAGTAGCGAGGGACTACTGTATATGTTTTCACCTGGGTCATCCTCCTCAGCAAAGGCAACAATGTGCTCTCCATCAATGTCATCTTCCTGTGTTCATAAGACAGGGTTTTATTAATAATACGACAACTCCACCTAAAACAAAACAATGTTAATACTTTAAATGAATCAAAACGTATAATTTAGATATGGTTGCCATACCCAGATTTCATACATGCTGTGAGGCTCAAGTTTTCTCAAAGTTGGTCTGAAACATTAAAATATCAACAGAATCTATTAGACTTGTCCACAAAAGCATTTGTAAAAGATTGTTTTACGTGTTCCCTCCATATTTCAGTTCAGGCTTGTTTTTCTATCATGTCTGGTAATATGATCCAGCATGAGGCATGTTCATTTCAGCACCCATCAGCGTCCCACCTGTCATGCTGTTCGATGTATTCAACAATCTCAGACTCGATGTAAGGTTTTCCTGGAATGGTGACTGGTTCATTCATGAAAGGTTCATAAAAATCAACTTCATTTATCTTCAGTTTTAGCTTCTTGGCAATCTTAGAAAAGTGCAGAAATTATGAAAGTTAGACAATATGCACAAAATATAACGCACGCTACAAAATGTGATAGAAGACGTTTTAAAGTCTTGGCGTAGAAATTAAATTAAATTTGTAGTAGCTATTATGCACACACGTGCTCAAAGGAAAAGTCTGTACCTTTGGATCAAACGTGGCGTAGAATTTGACAAAAGGGTGGAACTCTTCAGCTGCATCATCATACTCTATAAAATCTGGAAGAAAAAAAAAAAGGCAAAGAAAATTTAACCTTTAGGTTTATCAAAGCAATTTTGTTTGACGCCCCTTCACACGGGAGGATGACCCTGCAATGACGAAATGCAGATCATCTTCTCAAGGTCTTGGTCGATGTATTTAGGTGCATCATAAGAATGTGTATAGAGCATGATAAATACACAGTGGTTTTAAACTCCTGCAGTTCCTGGGTCAAAATGGCCCTGAGGCCTTAACGGTCATTTTGAGCCAAGGGAAGCTTGATGATGTGCACAAAACTTCTGTAGACAGGTTGTAGTGGTTTAACTTCATAGTGGCAGCACATTGGAGTTCAGCATGGAGCATGGTGCCAGCTTTTCAAATATATGGGGTCCCATGTATAAAATAATGCACATCTTTCTTACTGAAAGTTGTCGCTGTGCACCAAAATGTTCAGATTTATTTACGTGTCCAACATCCCGACGTGAGGAAATCAGTGCAGATGAGACACCTACCCTGACATGACTCTGTTTAAATATGCAAATACAGTAGTCCCTTGCTACTTCGTGGTTCGACGTTTGCGGATTCACTGCTTCGCGGGTTTTCAATCTAATATTGTACACAACACACAATTACCTGGCTGATGGAATGTGACCAACCAGAGCATTGTGCGCTGTATCCCGGGTGCTGATTGGTTCAAAATTTTGCAGTACTGTTCAGTACATATATGTACGTTGTTAAAATTGTGTAAAGGTTTAAGAAATTAGAACACTGTTAAGAACATTGCAAGAGTGTGGGAAGGGTTTATAAAGCCTATACTGTATATACATATATACAGTACTGTATATACAGGTAGTCCCCGGTTTACGGCGGACTTGGTTTACGGCGTTTCGCGTATACGGCCGGCGCGCCCCAGTGAC
>JARVLU010000600.1:20627087-20649031 GCA_031762415.1 Simpsonichthys santanae
TAGTCCCCTAATAAGGCTTGGTTGTGTGTTCGCTAGTAAGTACTGGTTAACTACCCATTAGCTCCTGATTAGTTCCTCTTCATTTACAAAGTAACTAACCAGCAGTCCTCTAACAAGACTTAGCTGTGTGTTCCCCAGTAAGTACTGGTTAACTACCCATTAGCTCCTGGTTAGATCCTCTTTGGTTTCCTTGGTAACTACCAATTAGTTCTTGTTTAGTTCCTCTTCATTTACAAGGTAACTAACCAGTAGTCCCCTAATAAGGCTTGGTTGTGTGTTCGCTAGTAAGTACTGGTTAACTACCCATTAGCTCCTGATTAGTTCCTGAGGCGTTCTCTAGTAGTTAAGCAGATTTTCTGTACCTTATTGTAAAGTGTTACTGATTTGTGCTTTGAAAATGCACATTTATATGCAACAAGCTGCATTTATTATTGTTTTGTCCTCGGTTTCCATTGATTTTGAACATTTGTACTGTAATATTTTTATTGTACACAATATTAATAGTTGTGACTAATCAATGAGCAACATGTGACATAACACATTTCAGATTAGAGTAAAAGCAGAGCTTGCTTTAAAAGTTTTCATGAGGCTACTTTTTGAAATGTCCAGTCAGCATACTGTGTCCCAGAACTACAAAAACACATTTTAGCCATGTCAAGTCTTCTTTGTCCACTTTAGTTCTGGATACTGGACCTGATGAAACACTTGCTTTGTCTGCTTATGTTTTATATCTTGTTTCTTGCCTTTCCTTTTTGCTCTCCACTGCACCTCATTCCCTCTGCTGTACTGGCACTGAGTCTGGGAGGCCTCTGGAGAGGGGGGAAAGCAAGGGGGAAGTTGGAACAACACATTGTAGGTAAATAAATGCTCTTTCTGAAAAAGAATGCCTTCTCAAAACATGCTCAAGCCTCCTCGGAGAAGCAAGTAACCCTAAATAATGCTCTAATTACTTGTCTGATAATATGATAATAATGCCTCAATCTCTGGAGTCACCGGGTTCAGTGAGCAAACAAGGACCAGCCATCTGAGGCTGAGAGAATATCATCTGGGGCCTTGGAGAGGCACGTGCACTTATTGTGTGTCTACATGTGGTAGAGAAAAAGGAAAAAAAGACTTGCTTTTATTGTACAGTTCTCCTTTCAGTTCATCTTTTCCACAATGAAATTGATTTTTTGTTGCTGTTTAGTCTCGAAGCCTTGGCTGATTAAGGTAGTGTGAAATGCTGCAAAACAGGTGTGCTTCAGGAATTCACATAAAACCTGAAGGATCTTCATAATCTGTTGATCAGAAGCTTTGCACTCATTATGAAGATATAATGAGGTAAGGGGACAATTCATTTAAAAAAAGGGACTTTGTGGAAACATAACGAGCAGGTAATATCTTACCTGTTGTATATAGCTCGTTAACAACCTTCTTTTAGGAAAAACTGATTTTATTCAATTCACTTCAAAAATACTCTATTAATCCCAAAGGGAAATTAAATATTGTTGTACCTCTTTATCCTCGTTTCAATAAGAGATGTTATAGATACTGATGGCTGTAGACAGGAAGGAGCTCTTGTAAAGGTCCACCCCTCAGCGGATCCGAAGAAAATGGCTGCAGATCCTGTTTGATCTGTCCACCCAGACTCAGCTGGTCTCTGGTTCCCCCGGGCTGCAGGACCACCCGAATGCCAGACAGAACTCCTCCCAGGAGCTGCCAAGCTCCTCGTCGCTGCGGACAGCCAGCTACAGGTGCAAGGGGAGAATCCCAGTCCTTCTGTTGTCACGAGCTGTGCTTCCTGCCAGTTCCAGGATCTCAGTGGTTAGGTACTCGAGCACAGCCTGTAAGGAGACAGGAATGCATCCACGGAGCCTCGTTTTCGACTCATTTGAGATTTGCAGCTGTAGCTGAGATCTTATTTGAGCTTTTGAGATGTTAATCAGCAGATCCCAGTTGTTAAAGACCATCTTGTTGTCATGGTTACGTATCATAACAAACATACGAAAGTAAAAATGTTTCAGTAAAAATTATTCCAGCTGCACCACATCTGATGTCCGAGGCAGTAATCATCAAAAAAATGTGATTTACATCCAGAAAAATAGGAATTAAAGTTTCAAAAGCAAAATCTTAGAATGAAAATATCAGAGCTGCTCCAACATGCAGCCATAACCGGAGCGGCGCAATTCTAGGATCTTGACCAGACGAATGATTTTAGAGCGGGTCTAAGTGGGTCCAAGATCAACAGAAATACCAACTTCAAAACAAATTCAAACTCAATTGAAATTTATCACAGATTGTATTTTTGTGTGTTTCGTCAAACATATGAGGAAGCCACTATTTTTTTCTTCAAATTGATGATGCGGACCCTTTACAGTATGTAAAAAAATAAATAGGAAAATAAAGGGCAGAGCTACACTGAAAATATGTTTTAATATATACAGTATATATATATATTTTCTGCTGTGTTGCTCCAACTATTCCAACACATTGTTAAAAGAAATTTCTTTTTAAAAATGCTTTCTATGTTTGTTTGTTTTTTTATTTTTATGTTGGTTATGGTGAATTCATGCATACTCATTAACAAAGTGCTTTTCAAAAACAATGCTTCATCATCAGAACATTTCACTCAGCCCACTAATACTTTTTTTGCCTAGACACCAAAAAGATCAGTTTCATCGTATCCTAATCCAGTTGCCTTCAAACTTGGAGTTCTGAAATCATTGATAATAACTAGAAAGTTCCTGGAGAAACTTTGATGGGAACTGCCAATTTAAAGTTTTGATTTCACAGTACTATACTATGTGTTGAGGTTCATTCTCAGCTGTACCAAATTTTAGCTCAATATAGCAAAAAATAAATAAATAAATAAATAAATAAATAAATAAATAAAATCAATAAGTTATAGTCAATTTTGTGTTTGCTGTGGTAGCTGTGACAGCCATCTTGAATTAAAAATGGCTCCAAACTTTAAGCAGTTGTAGAGATACGTCTGATTATTACTTTCTGGGCGTTTCAAACAAATCTATCAAGTTGTTCATGGGGGTACATGTTGCGTTTCAGGCTACATTAAAATTGACGCGAGAGTAAGATATAAAGTTAAGAAACCCTTAGGTGGATAATAATAGGTGCCTGCCTTATAAGGCAGTCCCCCCAAAAAAGAACATTTTCTGCTGTTTTTGTAATATTAGCTTAGCTAAGAATTTCTGGTGGCAATTTATACAGTCTACGTACCTAGTACACACCTGGTACCTGATACTTTTACACATCTGCACACATTTTGGTTAGTTTGTTGCTGCTTTCCCAGCCAAACAAGCCTGAGAAACAATAAAACATGAGCCTAGTTTGACAAATGTTGACCCTTTTCTTTGACTAATGAGACAGGTGATAAAGTATTAGCTTGATAAGAGTCAGAACATCACTTTAATAATGACCAGCATGTCATTTTAGTCTTGGCCTGGCTCGGAACAGCTATTAGCTTCACATTCTGGTCAGAGTCAAACTCTGTTTCTCCAAACTGAGGTCATTCAAAGAGCTGTCTCCAACAGGTAAGATATCAACTATTCACTTCAAATGACCTAATCTACTACTTAAAGCTCGGGAGTAATGATGATGATGCACGAATTCTGAATAATTCTGATAAAATAGAAAAAAACTGAGCCTCTGTTGAACCTGCCTCTGTAAGGGCATGCGTTTTTCTTCGTCAACAGGCATTTCTGAGCAATTTTACCCAAAGCATTGATTTCAGTCTGAGAAACAGATCTATCCAAACAGTTTATTATGATTTGTGCTCCAATTTTGACCATTTTTTCATCTCTGAATGAAGAGTGCAGCTGAAACAGGAGTGAAACGGAGGAGAAAACTCATGCCTTGCACCCCTCTTGAGTGATATATCCTCTCCTCCACCACAAATCCAGCACCTGAAAAGTTCATCACTTCCAAGGAGGGGTGGAAGGCACCAGCTTTGTCTGCAACAAGCAGAGAGGAGGAGGGAAAGTCTTCCTGCGTCACGTTCCTTTAATTTGTTCACCAGCTGCCAATGAAAACGATGAAGTTTGCTTCTCTCTCTCTCTCTCTCTCTTGGCTTCGTGTCCCACCTCTGGCAAAGTGCAGAGCTGAAGCCACTTTGAACAAGTGTAATTTTTTTTTTTTTTTTTACTGTATGCTGAATGAGGGCAAAAAACCCCCTCAGATTTAATTTTGGCTTTCACACCAATCCTGATCAGTAACCAGTGGCGCATGAGAGGTGCAAATTGAGCCAGCTTGGCTTGTTTAATCCTCTTTAATATGATCAACACAAGGCTTTTAATATGCTATAATGTCATGAATAAGACAGATATTTTATTCTGTGCACACACAAAAAAGAGCAATATGGCCATTCCAAGGTGATTCCAAAGAAGTCTTGGTGAAATGGAGTTTGGTTTGGAGCATCAGACATGATGTTGCGTCTCAGGTGACAGACAAGGAGGGGCTGCGCGTCCATACCTCCGAGGAGAGCGCACTTCCTGCACTGTCCACAGCATATATAAACCCGCAAAAACGGACTCTTCCTGAAACAGTTTGCAAAGCGCAGGAACTGCCTCAACCTTTTCTCTCCCTCTGTTGCATTGCAGACGCCTTGGATGAGATACCAGCAGAAGGCGTCACTAAAAGGTAAGATCTGGGGTTAAATGAAGGCGCTCGTCTTTGTTCGGGTTCTTTCATTCAAAACCTCGTGGTTTATTTTCAGAAGCATCTTGGAATCGGGACATTCTTCCTCCAGTGTGTGAAAACCAACCATGAAACTTCAGTTATTTGCCATAGGCTTAATATTCCTGTGCATATCTGGCGGAGCAAGTGCGCTGGCAACGCGTCTCCCCGCTGCGTCCGCGCCAGGCGCCAATGTCACGAGCCGCGCAGCGCGCATCGATGGCAGAGACGCGTCAGCTCTTCCCAAAAGCAGGAGGAGGCGTTACATCAGTCAGAACGACATGGTCGCCATCCTTGATTACCACAACAAAGTCAGAGGCAGAGTGTTCCCCCCAGCGTCCAACATGGAGTACATGGTGAGTGGAGCGCTCAACAATCCGTTTTACGCACAAACATGTCTCCTTCTGAATTTAAGGCAGTAATTTGCCTCATGATGGGATGGAAAGTTTAAATCAGACGTGTGGCTTTCGAATGCTGTACATTTTTTTTAATGAATTGGATTTGAAGTTTAAAACTTTCCAAAGGATAAAGGCTCATAAATAATCCCTTTAACTGCCAGTATATCAGTTGTTGTCATGTCAGTAAAGTGTGGTTGTCCCAAAGCAAACTTGATTTAGCCTGAGCCATTTCCATTTGGCAAATTCCCTGAATTCTCAATACTGTATAACATTTCCCTGTTCAGATCCATTCCAGTTACGAAAAACGAGTGTGATGTGTAAATCTGGGAACTGCCAAACTGAATCGCCTTTTGCAGCTAAATAATCTCAATCTGAATTTGTGCCACTGAAATGAATCTTATAATGAAAGAGAGACATGAAAGGGTTAATGGGATCTGCACCTTGATGGATGGCTTTTGCAGCTTTGTTCTCAACCTGCACCAGCAGCACCATAAACTCCTGCTGCTGCAGAACTGGTTTGTTCTTCTGACATTGATCGTGTGATGGAGTTCCTTTCCTCCACCTGTGTGCGATTGTAGGTGTGGGACGAAACGCTGGCAAAGACGGCGGAGGACTGGGCTCACGCCTGCCAGTGGGAGCACGGGCCACCGCACCTCCTCAGGTTCCTGGGCCAAAACCTGTCAGTCAGAACAGGACGGTGAGTGGCCCTTCGACTCCTCTTGCCAACATCTGCTGCTCCTCTAGAGATGTCTCACAGCAGCGATGGCCATTTCCTCATAGCATGGGTTTTGTTTCCTCCTAAAACCTTCTACGCTGTGACCCAGTGACTGCTAAAGGAATGCTCCTGTGACCCATTTAGATAAACAACAGTAGTACTTTCAGCCGTGACCCATGAGGACAAAGGCGCTGTCCCTTTAGTGGGCCTTGACTTTCCATTCGGACACACAGAGCCCCTCCATGTGTTCCTAAACTTTAAGATTTTATTGAGGAGCAACATGAGACCCGAGGGAATATAACTTATTCTGACGGCTACTGTGCAGCAGCTTTTTTCTAAAAAGACTTCTCGCGGTGCTTTGGAATGCCAACATGTTCCTTTGTTTTATCTTTTCTGTCTATTCCAACTGGAAAACTCAGACTGTTCTTTGGCACTGCTTTAAACAAATAAATAAAGATACTGGACTCGTTTGGAGCCAATAATGGACGAAGCTCCGACAACCGTGACTGCTGCAGATTGTTTGTACACTTCAGATTAAAAGGATAATCTGGTCATTTTTCAGCTGATCAGCACTACTTGTCCATCCAAAGGTTCACTCGGTCACGGCCTCTGTGTAAATGCAATCTGTTCTCAGCACATATGTGTGCAACATGTTGAGAAAAAAGCAACAAATGAGGCAAACTGTAATATTAAATATAAGCTAATGCAGTTTTCTTGCACTTCAATAAACTTGAAAAATGACACCAAATAGTTCCTCTTTAGCTAACAGTTAGCAGTCTGGAGGAATTCTTCTCTTTTTCCCTATGGTGATGTCACAGCAGATAAAGTACGGACAACTATTTGACAGAATAGCTCTTTAAAACAGACCAGACTGTTCCTTTATGTGAGCAGATTTAGGTATAGTTTTAACATTCAGGGCTACAGAAACCAAAGCAAAAAGGCAAGAATCAGCTACGGTGTTATAATCCTTGCATGCATTTTTCCTGGTTCTTGAGTATATTTTATATTTTGATCTATATCTCACCATGACAGAACGTCCATTTTGTTAAGAGCTTAATATCCGATGCAAATTAGACATGAAGTTTGGCCCTTTGTTTGATTAGCCCACATCTTATTGTCTTTTTAACAGTTGTGATCACTGAATTTGTTTCCTTCACAGTTATCGGTCTATTCTTCAGCTGGTGAAGCCCTGGTATGACGAGGTGAAAGATTACTCATTCCCCTACCCCCGCGACTGCAACCCTCGATGCCCTCTCAGGTGTTATGGACCCATGTGTACCCACTACACACAGGTAGGTTGGTAGTTTTCAGTACTTTTACTCTCTGCTGGCTGCTGAAAGTCTGATGATGTAATTGCTCGTGTTTAGTTGTCATTCGTTTGAGCAAAATATCTCGTTAACCAATGGACACATTTATTAAAAGATGTTCGTTTGATGCGCCTAACTGCTAATCTTATCTTTTGCAGATGGTGTGGGCAACATCTAACAAGGTTGGCTGCGCCGTGCACACGTGCCACAATATGAATGTCTGGGGGTCAGTGTGGAAAAGGGCTACGTATTTAGTCTGCAACTATTCCCCTAAGTGAGTACTTTTGAGAATCAACCACGTGGTGCACGTTTCCTAACCTGGTGCGGTGCTAATTTTATGCTGTGAACTTGCTAACATGACGGCGGTTACAATGACGACAGGCTTAATCCCAACTCAGCTCTTTCTGTTCAGTGTTGAGTTATAAAAGGCCACCCATGCTGATAAAGAGCTTATGGGAAACCTGTGAACTGGTGCTGCATTACAGAAGAAAAAAACATCTCAGAGTAAGAGTCTAAACTGGGTCAGACTTGTGACTTACTTGTGACCTGGGTTTTTTTTCAAATTCCCCGAGTTTAAAACACACTGCATGTAAGGGTAACAAGCTCATGAGCTATTCAGCTGTGGTCTTGAGAGACAGTGTGGTGAGTATGGACTCAATCCCGTTTTCCACTCCACAGAGGTCACTGTGGTCACTGTGGAGAATGAAAGGCAAGGTCCATGCATGAAACCAGTTGGCTCGAAAATGGTAAATCAGTGTGGTGTCAAGACAAATATTCAGTGCATCTAATGGCTTCTTTATGCTTCAGAATCTCTAAAACCCCTTTTTTTTTAATTGTTTTTTTTTTTTTCTTCAAAAAGTGATGTGACTTAAAGGTCCAGGGCGGCCTGGTTTAAATGTTTCACAGGACCCAGCACACAAGGTTGTCAAAGGTACAGGAATTCTGGGTAAATTATTTCTCTTAACAAAGATCGTGCAGTATTACGAAAAGTTATAAAATGGGCCTTGAAATAACTAATAAAGGTGATATTACGATTATTAAAAGGATTATATTAGTTCTTTTACCATCACTTTCCCCCATCGCAGTATGAAGTGGGTAATTGGAAACACCTTCCGTCCACCCATCCATCTGTCTTGTGAACAAGATACCTTGGAAATAAGTGAGGCACCAACTTCCATTTTTGTGTGTGGTTGCATCTTGACAGGTACCAGCAAAACATTGCATCGCCACGTCAAAATCAAAGATGGCCACCGACATCTTGTTTACATAGTGTATATACGCCTCTCTGGTAATTTGAAGTAATTATGCTTTCTAGATTTTATATTGCTTAAACGTACAGTTTCCTCAAATGATTGGGGTGGCCAATGGGGTGGCTGAAGATTAATCTATAGAGGCCAAGGCCACCATTGACCACGCCCTGGCTCCACCATTGCACCTGATAAGATTGCACCTTCTGTTCGCCAGGGTCCATCACTCTGCGCTGCCTTGGACAAGCAAAATAAAACCTACCTCTAGACCTCTTACCCACTTGAACATCTTGCACCAGCAACATTAAGGTGTACACTAATTGCATTCGCTGTCCAGTTCTAATCCAGAAAAACACTCAACTGAAAAATTACAGACACTCACTATTCAAACCCTTCAGCAACAGAAGACATCAGCGCACTTGTTAAATCAGGAATTCTTGTGATTTTTTTTAAGTCTTGACTAGTAGATCTCCAGCTTTCTGAGCTTTCAATTTATTTATCATTATTTTTTACTTTGAGTTCTGTTTCTTTTACCTATAGCCATTATATGGGGGCCAAGATGGTGTAGAGGCAGGGCAGACAGCTTGGGACTCAAAAGTACCAGGTTCAATCCCCGGTCACTACATACCTTGTGATGTCCATGGGCAGCACACCCTATCCCCAATTGCCCCCCCGGGCATCCTCAATAGCTGCCCACTGCACCACCTGGTGGTGGATGGGTTAAATGCAGAGAGTAATTTCATCCTTGTATGGCAACATACATTGATGACATTGTGTGACATTATTATATTTTTATTTTATTTAACCTGTATTTATCCAGGTTAGTCTCATGGAGTCACGAGGACTCATTTTCACAAGAGACCTGTTAAAACAGGACAGACAACATTTAAAGTATAGACAACAATAAGCAATAATAAAACAGAATTCCAATTAAAAAAAGTGTTATGAAAACACTGTTACTGTTAGCAGCATGGTGCTGTTAGCAGCATGGTACTGTTAGCAGCATGGTACTGTCAGCAGCATGGTATTGTTAGCAGCATGATCCTATTAGCAACATGGTCGTGTTAGCAGCATAGTCGTGTTAGCAGGGTGGTCGTGTTAGCAGGGTGGTCGTGTTAGCAGCGTGGTCGTGTTAGCAGCATGGTTGTGTTAGCAGCGTGGTTGTGTTAGCAGCGTGGTTGTGTTAGCAGCGTGGTCCTGTTAACAGCGTGGTCCTGTTAACAGCTTGATCCTATCAATGTGGCCATGTTAGAACCACTTTCCTGTTAGCAGTGTAGTCCCGCTAGCAGTGTGATCCTATTAGCAGCATGTTTTTTTTTTTTTTTTTTTTTGCTACGTGGTCCTGTTAGCAGCATGGTCTTGTTAGCAGCGTGGACCTGTTGGAAGCATGGTCTTGTTTGCTGTGTGGTCCTGCTTGCAGCATGGTCATGCTTAAAGAATGGTCCTGTTAGCAACATGGTTCTGTTAGCAGCATGGTTATGTTAGCAGCATGATCTGTTAGCAGCACTGTTAGCAGCATGGTTATTAGCAGCATGATCCTATTAGCATTATGGTTCTGTTAGCAGCATGGTTCTGTTAGCAACATGGTCCTGTTAGCAGCATGGTTCTCTTAGCAGTATGGTTCTGTTGGCAGCATGGTCCTGTTAGCAGTGTGGTTCTCTTAGCAACATGGTCTTGTTAGCAGCATTGTCCTTTTAGCAGTATGGTTCTGTTAGCAATGGTTCTGTTAGCAGCATGGTTCTGTTAACAACCTGGTCGTGTTCGGAGCATGGTCCTGTTAGCAGCCTGGTCCTGTTAGCAGCCTGGTCCTGTTAGCAGCTTGGTTCTGTTAGCAGTATGGTTCTGTTAGTTAGTTCTGTTAGTGTGGGTCTGTTCACAGTGTGGTAACAGAAACATTAAGTTCTGTTGGTTACTATTAAATTTCATGATTGAAATTACATGCTGTACTGGAATGCCAGCGACTTGGTGGCCTGCTGGATCCTCTTGAGACAGAAATCAGTGGGAATTTACTTACAGATTCTTATAATTCATACAAACAGAAAGCATTTAATCTAATGTGTTGTTTGTTTGTTTATTTATTCAGTTAAAAAAAAAGAAATTAAGGATGACTCAAGATTATTCCTCACTATAAACCTTCAGATTCAAGTTCATGTAGTAGCAAAGTAAATGTTTCTCTGTGTTTTTTACAGGGGGAACTGGATCGGAGAGGCCCCTTACAAAGTCGGTGTTCCCTGCTCTGCCTGCCCACCCAGCTACGGGGGCTCATGCAGCAACAACATGTGCTTCCCAGCACTCAAGACAAACTACCTGCACTGGTTCAAATAAACACAGGCTTCCTCTCAACATATGCTGACAACCTATAGTACCACAGAGACATTGTTTTAATCGAGTAAGGATTTGCACATCAGCCAAGCACCACACTATCTTGTATATATGGGCTTATTTAAGGATAGAAACCTACATTTGAAAGCATGAGGCAATTTGATGACTTGTAAATAATTTGTAAATTATTACTTATATTTTTTGTCAGATTGCCATGGTTATGATTAATAATAAAACATAAGAACCATATTTATATGACAAGAATGGGTCTTGTAATAATGCAGACTGTATTATGGTGCTGCCAAACCGTTTGTTTTTATGATTTTAATTTGCCGCCGCGGACATTGTGGTAATTAAGGTGGTTAGAACCATCTCGACTCCTCGTGTCTGCTCACTTTGGTGCTACGGGCGTCACACCTTTCTGCTGTGTGCTCTGCCTTCACAAGAATGTTCAGATCAAACAGGATCAAAAGGTTCGGAGCTTTTCACCTCAGAGGGAAACCTCCACTGGCTGCGTCACCTTTACTTTACAACTGTAAACTTAAAGGGATAGTTGGGATTTTGATTTAAGTTGAGCTCTTTGAAGCAGTTGGTCATTTTATGAAAACAGCATCTCAGTAGACAGAGGACTAAACAAGAGAATGGGAAAATTTTTCACTTGCAGTCTTACCAAATTTTGAGTGTTTGCGACCAGTGAGCCATGTGGCCACAATAAAAATTTTAAAATTAAAAAAGATGTGCACACTGCTTGAAAAATAGTTTTGCACTATATTTCATTGCCCATTTTCAGGTGCATCATACCTTCCTTGTCCTATTTTGTATCCACCTTAACACTTCATCCATTAGAGTACAGTACACTTTAGCAATGAAGATGGTTATTATTATTCATCCTTGGCATCACTAGACCTGGAAATTTACAGCTGCACCTCCAGATTTTTCTGAACAACTTGAGATCCTAATAAAAAAATAATTTTAATGTTCAAATCAGAAAACATAATCTGTTGTGAACTTATTATTTACAGAGATGTTGGTGTTTTTGTAGACCAAAGACAGCCTGAAGCCATATGTTCTGTGTGAAACTTTGTTGCTGAACAGAACTTGATTAGTTATTGTGCAACAACAACCGAGTTGAAAAGGTGAAACGTAGCGCTCATTTTAACTGTAGCAAAATGTTTGAGGTTTGAATTGTTTCAGGTGGCAACAGTCGGCTCAGTCTTACATAGCATTTAGCTTAGCTGTGAAGGTTTATGAAACATTCACACTACTGTGAGCCATTTGTCTTCTGCACATTTTTCAGCATCTTTCTTGTTCCACAATTTTTTGTGATATTTCAACAAATCACAAATCAAAACGTTCAGCTCTTTCAGGACAATCCTGCTATGACTTTGGGTGTTGGTGTAACTTTAGCTTTTGAAATATTTACCCTTTTCTGCCACTTTTGTTCTCATAGAAAATGAATTGAGCTCATTTAGATCTTAAGATGTGTTTACAACCTTTTGCTCTCCTTTCACATTTTGTTCTGCTTTAGATTCTTTCAGCTTCCTTCTGCAAATTTAAACTTTTTTTCAGCTACTTTCAGTTGTTTTGAGCTCCTTAAAGATTATTTTTGGCTAACTACAACAGTTTTGTGCTTCTTCTAACTTATTTTGCTCCTTTCAGCTTGTTTCTTCAAGTTTCAGCATTTTCTACTATTTCAGCTAGGAGTTTTTATGCTAATTTTAGCTTTTTCAACTAATTCCATACCTTTTTGCACTCATTTCAACTTTTTTCAGCCTAATTCAGCAAAAATGGGCTCTCTCTCCACTTCCTTTTGGTAAATTAAGCTTCTTTTTGCCTTTTTAGCTGCTTTTCAGCTGTTTTTTTTTTCTTTTTTGTTTTGCTAAGTTAATCTTTTTCCAGATACTTTTCACTTTTTTGTGTTCATTTCTGCTTCTTTCAACTGAACTGGCCAACATTGTGCTCCCTACTTACTTCTGCTAATTTAAGCTTGTTTAGCTACCTTTAAAAAAATTCAGCTAATTTCAGCTGTTTTCATATAAATTCATGTTTGTTATGGTAATTTCTGCTAGTTTCAGCCAAAATAACTTCTTTGTAATTTCAGCTTATGTTCATTTCAACTTATTTCTGTTAGTTTCAGCTTTGTGTGCTATTTCAGCTACTATTTCGCTGTTTTTGTGCTAAATGCAGCTTTATCAGCTAATTCCACTTTTTTATAGCTAATTTCAGTGCCTACCACTTCCTTCTGGTAGTTTAAGATTCTTTCTGACTTTTCAGCTACTTTTCAGCTTTTTTTTTGTCATTTCAGCTTTTATTTATACTGTAATTTCCTAACTTAATTGATCATTTCTGCTTATTTAAATATAATTCTGCAATTATGTGTTCTTTCTGCTTTCTTCTGCGAACTTAGGCTTGTTCTTCCATTTCCGCTACATTTCAGCATGTTTTTTTTTTTAGATAATTTCAGCTGTTTTTCAGCAAGTTCTTGAGCAATAAGCAATCACACTACATTTTCACAGGAAATGCAATTTCTCTAATTGCCATTATTACTCCTTTATGTGACTTTCTCTATGACTTTTTGAACTATTATAGTCATTTCTTTTCTATACTGCAGGTAAAATACTGACTACTCCACGGGGTGGGGGGGTGGGGGTGGGGAATCCAGATTGTCCATTGAAAGCTGAACTTGGTAACGTGTGGAAAACCTATGTATTGTCACATGTGCTGAAATGGTTGAGACCCAATTTGTGAATAAACTTAACTTCCTTGTTTCCTCCAAATGCTTCAAAAGTAATTTGGGGGAATCTCACAACTTAACGACTGCACATTAAAAGACTAAAAGGAGTTTTTAAGTAGCTTTAACCATGACACCAACAAGGTTTCATAGGTTGAGTAACGTTAAAGGTGCTTTGAAGAGTTTAGTTGTTTTCAGTCTAATTTTTTTGTTTTTTGTGTCTAAATTTACAATTCTGTCAACAACTGGGCTCTTTAAATCTTGTAAAGTGGCCTGATAGTACAAATAACACCTCTGTTTTAGTTGTTTGATTTACAACACCATGGTGCATTTTTAAATTTTCATCTGCACTTATTAACTTGTGAGTCTGTCTGAAAACTCATCCTTGGGGCATTTCACAGGTTTTAGTCATTTGTATATTTTTATGATAGTCAAAATGACTCTGATCCACATATCTGTTCTGTAATAGTACCTGTGAAAGTATGTAAGTATATTGATCTTTGACATATTGGTATGTGTGTTGATATTGTCTCTTTTCTACTTTGACTTTGTTATTGTTCAATTTGGCACTTAAGTGCACCTTAATTGTGTGTAAATTTCTAAAAGGCCAAGCAATTGTTTTGTATGTGTAGATAATCATATGCTGAGCATCTTAAAACAAATTTTCAGTAAATTATTCTTTTTTTTTAATAAACATATTTAAATTATATTCTTTTTGTATTGTTTTGTGAATGGATCACAATAAAGATAATAAATAATACGAGAGTTTTTGGCACTGGTTGTATTTACAGTAAATCAACAATAAGATATTTATGCAATAAAGTGATTTTTCCTTTTTTATTTTTTTTATTTTTATATTGTGATAAAAGTTTGATTATTCATTATATTTGGCTTCATGGTGTGATATTGACCACTGATTGGCTAAGGCTCTCAATCACAGCGCTGGACCAACTAAAATTTGACAGAAAAGAGACTGTGTGTCACTCGTGGAATACAAAAACAAGAAAAAAAAAAAACCTGCAGGGTGCAACTTTTTTTTTTTTTTTTGCTTTAAATACAAAAATATTGCAGGAAGTTTGTAAGACAAGGACATTGTATGCAAAATATTAAACACACTGCTGTATTGAACATATGCTCAAGTTTTTGCTCTCGTCTTGAGCTGATGTATCATATGGTTTGAACAAGTTTCTCAGTAAACCAACCCATAAAGATGGAAGACAACAAGCGGTATTGTGGAAAAGTCACATCATCTTTTTTTTTAAAGGAGACTAGCTTTTTTATAATTTTTAAAAGGGTCTTGAATAAATTCAAATCGTATGAAAGTCTCTTAAAGGGTTTCTTGTGAGTTTGGCTGCTTTTTCTCTCATTATTAGTTCATCAGAATATTTTCCGAGGATCGTTTTGTTAGTTGGTTAACTCTTCCAGCATGCAAAGACTTGATGTTGAGACATGAACCGGTTTAGACTTAGTGAAGAGCACTTCCAAATGAAATATTTAGTGTAAAGAGTGAATAATCACTAGAACGTTTCTTTGAGAAACTTTTATAAGGATTTCAAAATCTTGAGTTGACTGTACTACTGTATATGTTGGGGTTCGCTCTCCACTACATCACACCAAATTTCATCTCAACATGGCAAAAACATCAATGAGTTAAAGTCATTGGTTCTTTTAAGCTATAGTGGCCATCTTGGATTTTTTTATTTGGATTCAGTACGCGATGGGAAACGTTCTCAGCTGTAACCTCATCAAATTTCAGCTCCGTATGCGTAAAAATAGCTGCGTTAAAGCCATTTCAGAGTTAAAAGTCACAGTCAACTTTATTGTCAATACTGCAATATGTACAGGACATACCAGGATTGAAATTACACTATTCTCAGACCCCCTGGTGCAACAATAACCTTCAAACATTAAAACATTTAATAAACATTAACATAAAATGAAATAATAAAAGTAATAAAAGTATGATACTGTCCTAGATTGTACTATAGCAGTATAAAAAAATAAAAAGTACATCTATAAAATAAAATGAAGGTTCTGACATTAAGTGACAACGCAGCATATTAAGTGAATGTACACAGTATATGTGTGAAGTATTTGATATTGTATTCTCTCTTGAGTGAGTTCTTTTTACAAAGTAGATACCAAATTAAAGCCTTATGACTGTTAAATCTGGAAGTCTTTTGAAGTAAATCCTTCGTATTCAGTTTAAAAGTACGATAGTAGGTAAATTGTAAATAAAGGTTTTAAATAAAGCTAACAGAAAAAGCTTCTGCTTTCACACGCTGCATATTATCAGTGATAAGAATGCACCTTTAAACCTACTAGCAGGTACAGGAGGGACAGTCTGAAAGCATCCTATAGGGATGACGATAACTAATAATGGTCATTTAATGGGCTGACAACATTTGAAGCAGATGGATTTAACCACAACTCCTACAGCCACACCAGAAATACTGTTGAAAAGATGACAAAATGCCTGTTTTGATATATACAGTAATATGTGCAGCTTAGAGTTTGTTCAGTAACGTACAATGTTTTGTTCAGAGACCTCTCCACTCGAGGTCATGTGACCTAATGGCGTATTTGTTTGCAAATTATGTCACCAGAATGCTGATAAATTTAATAATGGCACACATCACAGTGCTGAGCCGGTCGTTTTGATATAAAATTTGTGGGGTACGCGTTGTGGTTCTGGCCACATTGACGTTGATAGAAGAGCAAGCCCCTTTTCAGGATGATAACAGCTGGTATTCATATGTTTTTTTTTTTAATGGAAATTTTAATCTTAAACTCTTTCTGCTTTCAGTACAGAGACCAACACCAGTTTTCTGTCTTAAGTAGGTTTTATGATGTTTGTTGTAGCTGCAGAAGACTCAATGTGTGCGTACTCCACAACCTCTGACCAGATCTCACAGAATGCTTGAAAACTTGATTTTGCTGTGCTTCGAGGAGGATTACTGGAAGAGATTTCTTTCTAAGTAATTGTGTTTCCCCTCTTTTTTTCTGTAGTTCCCCCCTGGAAACACAAGGACTGTGTTTCGTTAGCTCCTCTTGTAAATCAGCTGCCGACCATGCACCCTGTGCCCCATCCAAGCCGTCCTTTCTAGACCTCCCAAATCCTTTTTCTGGCAAAGTGTCACTACAGCTCGATGACACTAAGACGGAGCTACAACATTTTCCCTCCAGACAGCTGAGAGCTTGTCGACATACATGTTTCTTGGAGTCTGATGTCAGCTCCTTGAAGTGTGTTTTCTCCTCGATTGTTGGCATGCACACGCTAAACCCTTTTACTGCCATAAATCTTTCAGCAACACTGTAACTGCAGGTTTTTGCAGCTCTCAACTTGGATGCACCATTTTCAAACAGAGCTGCTTTTCAGGTACACAGATTGTTTGTGGTGACTCTGAATCTCCTTTGTGTATTTTTGGTCTATGATGCTGTTTATTTAGGATGGTATTTCATAAAATGTGTAATTTCTCAGTATTTTTCCGGTAAGTACTCCCTGCAACAGCTTTTGATGTTCTTGCAATCAACCACTATGAAATGACACCACTATGTGTCAGGGTCTTTCTTCGTGTCTGGTAACTTTTTATGCTCCAGTAAAATAAAAATAAAGCATATCTGACATACTTCTGTATAGATGTTGGATGTTAGAGCAAAATAAGTAACTTGTCAGATAGTATACAATTAACTTTACATGGGACTATGAGGTGCCGTTTGTAAAGTTACACAGTCAAAAACTATGGAACTATGATATTTATAAATGTTTGAATAACACAGTGAATATCTGATTGGAAAAAAAAAATTATTGTGAAAAGCTAAATAAACCAAAATATTACTGTTAATTTTTGACTGTGGAACTTTACAAACAGCACCCCATATGGGGCATGTCAGATCCACAGAATATAAGAACACGTCCACGTTAGGTATCATACTGAGACAGAACTAGACTTCTGGTTTACCCAAGCATTTGGCTTCTACATCTTAGTCTTTTTCTTGGATGAGCCAGTGTTAGTCGACTAACTGGGACTTCAGAAAAGTGACTTCCTGCAGCTGAGACACGAGCCAAAATCAATGTCCACCCAGAAGTGCAGTGCTGGGAAAGTGCCTCCTAATCAGATGGGCTTCTTCTGCTGCTCTGGACCCTCAAAGGGGCTTTTTTGCAAACCGGTGACCTCGTTGCCTTCAGAAATGTTGTATAATGTGTTTTAAGCATGAAAATGTATCCCATAAAGCACTTTTTTTAATTGCTCTTTAAACATTTTTATTGGCAAATTAAGTTTTGAATTAAAAAAAAAAAAAAAAAAGCTAATGCTTAAAGATGTATTTTTTCCAGAAGTTGATATCTGGTGACTTTATGATGTATTTGAGATTAATGTAAAGTTTCTTATCTTCCAAAAGCTGCAACATTTTGATTGCATGGAAAACTACAGTTTCTAAATGTTTGTTTTCTGTTTTTTGACAGCAAACCCAGAAATGTTGGGATACCTACAGACCTCCCTGATTGTACTTCCTCATTATCAGTTTGCCAAAACCCAATGATGTTGTTTGCCCAGCATCTCACCCTAATAGTCTAAAAGAGGAGTGCCTCATTTTACCCAGAGCTCCCTTGGTGGTGGAGAAGTGAGGGATCCACATCATTTTTAGCAGGTTTGGAACATGATCTGACACATATTTGTGCCTGCAGGAACACTGACATCTAGTGGTTATGATGGGAACAGCAGCTAGATCTTCCTGCTGCAACTTCATGTTGAGTGTGCATCTTTCAAAATAAAAGCTAGTGTACAAATCAAATGGAAAAGATGGCCACAAAAATATTCAGATTCATCAAACAGTGCTCACACATGTTTCTACGCTCCTTTCCTTCATACGCCTCCAAAAAAAAAAAAAAAAAAGCTTCCCAATTCCATTTAAAGATGCAAATAAGTAAATCATGTGATTCTCTTTTCTGCATGATCAAAAATTATGTCTAGACATAGGAAAATGATTAATTTCATGGCATGTGAGTCTGAGACTCTCCTAAATGGGGTGGCAGGGCATTAAAAAAAAGTATTTGGCACACTGTGCTCTGGTATTTAACATAAATCCCTAACAAGAAAAATTGCTGTATTCCACTTTAATTGGAAAATTGACACCTTATCTGTGCTGCTGATTATCCATGCTGCTGATTTTTTTTACCCATAAGCTGCTATATTCATACCCATCTGCTCACAACTGACTCACGTTCAGGCTGCTGTTTAATACAACTTATTATAAGTGATATCTTAGCTTTTCATATTATTGCTATTTTTGGTGTAACTGGGACATTGAGTGCACAATTTTGTTCCACCTCGTGTACCACATGCATAATTAAGTCACCTTGAACCTACTGTATTTGTGCTATGGACAAAGAGGAGTAATGGTGTTTGTAAGCAGGAATTGTTAAAGAAGCAACCCCCCCCACACACGTGCACATACACACACAGAATTTTCCCTTGCTCGCCCTCCAGCAAAACGGATGCCTTTTCTTTCCTCTCTTGCTTCCTCCTGCAGTTTTGCTCTCTGTCCTGTGTATCAGAGCATCTATCTGCACATCTTCCGAATCGTAAATTACTGTTATGGATTTGGTTAGCTGGGCTTTCAACGCAATTGATAACATTTTTTTCAGCCAAGTGACAGAGTGCTGGAGAACCCTCATGCCCTGCTGAGACGCCCGCGGCTGGGCACGTCATGGATCTGTGGGAAGAGTGGAAAATAATGTGTTGTCTCTGGAGGACGTGGAAGATTTATACATCATTGGACTTATGGTAGCAGGGTTTTTGCTTTTTAGCACTGGACACCTATCAACTATTAAGGAAGATGGCTGCAGCATTTTCGGCCATGGCAAAGCTACCGACCTTATGTGAAGGATTAATTTGTGTCAAGCTCTCAGATTCGGCTGCTTTGTGAGTTCAATCGTAAGATGGAAGCGATTTATGAGAAATGTAGGCCACTTGCGGCTTCTGGAACTCGCCATCATGTTAGAATCGATCTTGGAGAAGGCTAATAAGCACAGACCAGTGGAAAGACCACAAATCTGGCAATTTTGGATCATCAAGAGTACCAGCAGAACTCAAGGCTGACGAGAAAAACAATGTGCCTGCACAAAAACAACTGTGGCTTATCGGAATCTGGCCTCCCCTATTGGCCTTGAAGAGGCCAACTTATCAAAATGCTCCTGGGGTTGTGCAAACTAAGAAGGCTCTGCTTTATCTCACCAATGCAATTGGCAGGATAAGAGAGGTGATGTATCATATTCATGCAGAAAAAAAACAAGATGTACCCTGAAGAGTTCGGTTTAAAGATTTTGGGACACTCTGCAGCCTTTTGTGCTGTATGTGGAAAATGTGTAATTCATTGTAATTCATTTATGTATGTGTGACTGATCCGGTGTGGGAGGAGTTTTTGTTTTTCTGTTCTGTTTTGTATGATTAAAATGAAAAAGAAAAAAAAAAAAAACTCAAACAACCACAGAAATGCCACTTAGTAAAATAATACCCCTCATCCGGACAACCAAAACAGTGACTGGCAGCTTTTGTTTGGTTTACATTTTTTACTTCCTCTAAATATCAGGGTCATAAACATAAAAAACAAAACAAAAATAAGTACAAGTAGTAGCTTAAAAATGTACATTTGTTTTTATTAAAATATTTGGAAATAGAAAAGAATCTGCAGGATTACCAGACTTGCCACCACTAGGGGGCGCAGGTGGACAACCTGAACTCAGAGCTGATGATGTCTGAAGCTGCCATCTGCTGAACTGCTGATAATATCTCAAAAGCAGCACCGTAGAAACATCTGCCAAATGACCTCAATGCTCTTTACTCCCAGCTTCACCCTGACACCGTTCCAACAATCTGACCCCAATCCAGCTCAACCAGAACCAGAGCGGGAGCAGCGGGCCGGGCCAACAAAAAGTGTTCCTCAGAGCGTTTGTGTGGTTTGTTGCTGCGTCCAGAGGCTACTGTTGTGTGGCTGTGGGGCCTGGCGCAGTGCTCACGTTCTGCTGGGTTCAGGAGGTTCCTCATAAGACACCACGCTCTGAAAGGAGGAGTTACAGCGCAAAGGATCTGACGCCAACTGGACGAACAGTGTGTGTTTGTGAGATTAAACCAAAAGGAGAAGAAGAGAACAAGCAAAGGATTAAAGTATGTGAGAGAACCCACCATGCAAAATAAATTGAAAGCCCTAGCATTCCTTGAAGGGATGCATGTTGCTCGCTGGAAGTTTCATTCAAATTAGTTGATATTTTGCTAACAGACAATTAGTTGGGTTTTAAGCAAACCTCCTGCTCAACGAGTAGCCCTTGGATTATGTGGTGTGAATCACTCTCAGCAACTACCAAATCAAATACCAACCCAATATCTGTAAAATTGACTGAGTTGAGCCACTTTTGTTTTTAAGGTCAGTTGGCGGCCATCTTTAATTGGCTTGACTTCAAATGATAATCATAGGTGCATCTGATTAATTTCTGAAGGTTTTATTAAAACTTGTTCAGTGGTTCAGTCACAATTGTTTCCAGATGTAAAGTTTTAAAAAACGAATCTCAATTAGTTAGCTCTCAGAGAATGTATTGGGAATGATCTTCAGCTACTACCACACCAAATTTTGGCGAAGCATAAAAAATAAATAAATAAATAAATAAAAGGCTTTAGCTGTTTTTGTGTTTGCTAGGCATTTAGCTGTGGTGGTCACAACTAAATGCCAAACACTAAAATCAGTCCAGTGCTTCAGATATTTTGCTAACATGGCAGACGAACATGGGCAACAGGTATAAATAAGTTTTAAATAGTAGCACACAAAACAGAAATAATGATCAAAATAAAAATATGCTCGTTCTGAGCTATAGGAAAACATCAAACGCGCACAGAACTTTCACACTGGATCTAAATGTAGCTGCAGCTTTCAGTGCGCAGCAGCTGAATTAAAGTGTTCGGCTGTTGTTTTTACTCATGGGAGCTGTGTGCAAAACGAGGCAGAGCGTTGCTATTTCAGCTGTGGTGAAAGAAAGAGTGGGGGCAGCGTGCCAGAGCTGACCGCAGAGAGAGAGAGGGCTGATGCTGGGGCTGGGGCCGAGGCCATTGCTACTGACCCACGGAGCCGACAGTAAATACTGCGCTCATGGACTTTGTGAATGTGGTGGGTCCCCAGCGTGCAAGCGCTTCGCTGCTTCAGATGGAGGCTGGTGACTCTGGAAGGCAGAGTTTTATTCCTGCTTGGGATGCACGATATTGGATTTTTAGCCGATAACCGATATGCCGATATGTTAAAAATTATTTGGCCGATAACCGATATTTTATATACTTTTCTTTGTCAGAACATAGCCTTCTTATTTCAGCTTATTTGCTACCAAACTTGTGTAACAGCTGTAAGAGCTGGTTCAATAACAGCCATATGCATAGCACTTTAACTTATATTAAATGAAAAGTATTAATTAAATGTTATTTATTAGCATTAGTCGCCTGTGATGCTGTCTCACTTGTGGAGGTTTGTTCCAGGTTCCTAGCTGCAGTGTGGGATCCTCTGCACTCCTGTGCA
>JARVLU010000600.1:20662974-20677556 GCA_031762415.1 Simpsonichthys santanae
ATCCATCCATCCATCCATCCATCCATCCATCCATCCATCCATCCATCCATCATCTTCCACTTATTCCAAAGTCGGGTCGAGGGTGCAGCAGCTTGAGCATCTTGACATCTCTTTCCACAGCCACCTCTTCCAGCTCTTGTGGGAGAACTCCAAGGCATTCCCAGGCCAGCTGAGAGACATAGTCTCTCCAGCGTGTCTGGGGTCTCCTCCGAGTCGGACATGCCTCAAGCACCACCCTAGGAAGGCGCCAAAGAAGCATTCTTACCAGAGGTCCAAACCACCTCGACTGGCTCCTCTCGATGTGGAGGAGCAGCAGTTCTACTCCAAGTCTCTTCCAGATAACTGAACTTCTCAACCTATCTCTAAAGGAGAGTCCAGCCCTGTGGAGGAAACTAAGTTCAACTGCCTTCATCCAGGATCTCATTCTTTTGGTCACCAAAATTTGTGCGTGTAGGGACGCAGACTGATTTACTTACAGCTCAGCTCTCTCTTCACCACAACGGACCGGCACAGAGTACGCAATACTGCAGCCGCTGCACCAATCTGTCTGTCAAGCTCATGCTCCATTCTTCCCTCACTCGTGAACAAAACCCCAAAGATACTTGAACTCCCCCACTTGAGGCAGAACCTCACCTTTGATCCGAAGACAGCAATCCACCTTTTAAAGCTGAAAGGAGTTTAGATGGAACATCATGTAGCCCGTGGCTAAATCCCAAAATTATAGGCATTTAATAGTTTCCCCATCTTTCCAAAGCTTCATAAATTGTATTGTATGACTGAATGTTTCTGTTTTATAGTTATAGTCCAAAAACAAACAAAAGCATTGGCTTCATAAATCAGCTTTCTGCTGCCATGGATTAGTAAAGATTGTTATTATCTATAAAGAAAACCCCTAACTGGTTGAAATGCAACAACAAGTCTGTGTCTTTTCAGTCTGTCATCTCTGTAAAGGAGATTTCCTTCGACAGAGCGCTGATTTATCCTCTGGACGGCATCAAGAGTTGCAACAAACAGTTAATTTTGCTCAAAACTTTTCTCATTCCATTTGATTTCTGATTATTCAGCCCTTTTCAAACATCTGTGTAAATCCTCAGAAGTCGTCCTTCAGAGCATCCCTGAGCTCCCGTAATAGATGAGTTTTTCTGCAGTTTCAGACAACCTCACAGCGATCAACTATTATCAATATAACCAACAGAAATCCTGTTTGAATCATGCTTTTGATACTATAAAACATCTTCTCAATGCACTGGCATCATGATGCTGTATGCAGTTTTGCAAATGCACATAGCTTCTCATCCTGACGTACATTTGAAGGTTATAAGAGGGAAATTATGGTGTTTGATAGAAAGGAATGTTTGACTTCAGCTGATATTACTTTGACCGCCCTGCGTGAAAAATTGAATCACTAAGAATAAAAGTAGGAGTTCATCAGACAGATTAAAGCGCACAGGTTTTTCGGTTTATTTTCAATTTACATTTGTAATTTGCATCCTCCCAGCAGTGTATTTACCTCTTCTCCTGTGTGCCCCTGACCCCCTCCACATCTTTCCCCCACTTCTCAGTATGCCTGAGTTCACACCACTAATTATTAGCTGGAAACCTGTACTAGCAAAGGAAATACCCCATTCACCCCTTGAATGCAACCAGATGAACAAAATAAATCCAGACCACAAATGAAGTGTTAAGCGAAACAAACAATGCCGTGCGCTCAGCGCTGAAAGACGTTAGCTGCAGAGGTGTTTTTCTTTACGGGTCCTGCAGAAGTGTGGTTGTAGTGGGTGGGGTGGTTTGTGGTTACAAGGCCTCTCCTCCTGGGGTAGCTGTGCAAACTGCAGCAGCCTGACACGCCGGCTGTAGCGTGTACAGTAAACTGGTTGTTAGCTTTTAGATGCTGATTGTGTTTAACGTTTCTTGCAACATACTTTCAGACGTCTACATGTCAAGTATTTATTTTGCAAACTAAAAACTTAAAATTCCCATCTTCCACGCAGCTTTGGCCAAAGATTTGTTCATTTCCTGGTAGAATTTAACTAGATTAAAAAAAATGCATTTAAAGTGCTAACGTTGTTACACTGCATGATTATTTTAGTACAGATTATACGACTTTTATTACAAATCTGTCTGTTTACCACTGTAAAACAGATTTTTTTTTGCACTAGTTAGCCTCAGTTAAAAAAAATCATCTCTTTATCCATTTTCTTTATCAACTTCATGCTGGTTCTTAGCTCCAACTAGAGGTGGGACACCCTTAAAATGTCTCCAGTCCATCACAGTGCCAATTAGAGAAGAAAAGCTGCAACCTTTGCGATAAAAAGAGACGTTTTTTCCACTTTGCTTACTAGTTATGATGTCCGGAGCCGCAAAACCTGCTACAACTGTGTACTATCACCTGGTGGCCCGTAGACCACTACAAGTTTGTTGGAGATGACTTTTCTGGCCAGTGGGGGTGATATTATAAACAAAAAAAACGTTTTTATTTATTTATTTATTTATTTATTTTACATTTTTAATATAAAAATAAAAGACCAGCTTCATGTAAAGAAAGAAAAAATATATAGTTTTTAACAATTTTATAAAACTAAAACACTGAACTCTGCATGTGAATTATCTTAACTACTGAAGACTTAAAGCGCGGTGTTAAAGACGGTATGAAATTAGGTCCGTTTGTTGGATGTCCAGTTACTTTTTTAAAGAAAAATAAATACTTTTGTTCACTTTGACTTTGATTTTTTGTGTTTTATTCTTAGTGTTATCAAATATTCCTTCTCAGCTAATCTTAAAGATATTCCAAATCATTCTGTTGGTTTTGACAGAAAGATCACGTAGTGAGACAAAGTTAGCTTAAAGTGGCTAACAAACTGCTAGCATGATGAAGTCCGCCTGTTTGACGCCTTGTATTTGTACTATTCTTCACGTATTTGAAAATGACAGGAGATCTGCTAAAACTAGCTGTTTTCACTGTTGACAATAATTTCAATAAAATTCTGTTTTAGTTTGGTTTTGGTCAAAGTCTGAAAGAGCCGCTGCAGAGGGACCAAAGAGCCGCAGGTTGCAGACCCCCTGCCTATGATTAATTTAGTGTTGCCTGTTAACCTAACATGCATGTTTTTAGAGGAATCCAGAGTCCACAGAGAAAATCAAAGTGCTTCAGAAATTCAGATCTGGCGGTTAAATCAAATCCAACTGAACTTTGTTTCAGCTGCAAGTAAGAAAATCAGTGGGGTTTGCTAAATGTTGTACTCTGTAGCCAGGCTACCTTTGTTAGCCATAGCAATGAGCCAGCATCATGCATTCTTCTGCATTTTATTCATTCAAACTCCAAAGCAACATGGTCACCAGCAGTGCTGTGTCTGATTTCATGAGCTGCAAGCCATCGTAAGAGCAAATACCTGGTATTTTTGTAGCTGTTGCTATTTTTCATGTGTGCAGCCATGTTGGATTTTGTGGTAGACGTTGGGGAGAAACCTCAGAACTTCTAACTTTTCAAGTCTGAATTCTGACTTAAGAGTGTGTTTAGCTTGATTTTATTTTCATACTGGAACGTGAAAATTGAGCTATACCCATTTAAAATATCACAGTTTCAGCACAGTTTGAGTGCGACAACAGCCGCTCAACAAAAGACCCATAGAGCTAATCTGCTAATTGGTATTTATCACATGGTGCTCTTTGGATTGGTTTTATTTTTAGCCTGGAAACTGGTATTTTATGCCACATTGCCATCTGTCAGCTCAGCGCCTTGGGTGCAGTCAAGATACCCAGAAAGTGGTGCAGCAGTTTCAGGGCTGGTTATCATTATTGTGCCACAAAAAGGGATACAACACTGATAGGATAATGATGTTTAATTCAATTGAACATCTACTGTATTATGACTCCATCAGTCATTGTAAGACCACAGAAAACTCCAGACTGTCTTTGCAGGTGTGCAAGTGATTAGTTATGTAACATATCTGCAGGGCTTTATAAAATGCATTACCTGTATTGGAAAATCATGCCATTCCTGTTGTCTTAAACAAATCTATCTGTATACCCAAATGGACTCCAACAAGCAGCTGAATAAACTGCTTGGAGTTAGGAGAGTTGATTCAGAGCATCTCTAGAGATACAGTTTGGAAGCTCGGTGCATGTTTCTGCGATCACTTGCTACTTATTACAGTGAACAGGGAAGGAGAAGGTGATGGTGGAAGTGCAGAAATATGTTTCAGTGACTGCTACAGGATGAGGTTTCACTGAGAAAGAGCTAAAAACCAGAGCTCAGTCTGTGAAGGGAAGCAACTTTTGACGCCTTTTACTGTTATGTTACCACAGCGCATTAATGGTTTTCCGTCAGATGGGTCATCTAGCACTAAAAATGAACGAAAAGGTGTCCAAATATTGGAACGCAGTGTTCTTCTGTGGAATTACAGCTGTGTTATTCTAACATTTTGTAAAGAAGAACCCATTGCATCCCCACACCCCACTCCATTAATTTATATGAGTCTTTAGGATATCCAACTGGATTTATGAGTCAGAGTGGTGAAGTGCAAGAAAAGCATTTGTCTACTCAGACATTTGGAAAGTATGAACGCATTTTTTTTTATTTACTTACAATCTGAGGGACAAAAACCATCAAATAAAGGTTGTCTGACTTGTAAGAGGTAAACCTTCTACATTGACGGCAGTTAGTTGAGAAATATAGTTCCACGTATATATTTAATGCTGTTCTGTGTCACCACACACCAGCAGGTTTCTAATTAAGACAGGCTCGTTTAGCAGCTATGTGACTGAATGGTGTTTTGTCTCTTAGCCAGTATAATCCACAAAGCTAAAGTTGTTTGTCTTCATGTGGACAGGTGTGGGACACAGAGTTGGAGCGTACAGCAGAGGAGTGGGCAGAGACCTGTTTGTGGGAGCATGGTCCGGCTGGTTTACTCCCACAGATTGGGCAGAACCTGGGTGCACACTGGGGAAGGTAAGCAGTTTGATCAGTTTTTCCAAGTGGACTTTTATCTTATTGAACTCTGAAATTAAAAAAACAAGTTATTTGAGTTTTTATGACTAAATGGCTTGGTTTCTCTAACAGGCTAGCATGCTAACAGGCTAATTGGTCATTCTAAATTGTCTCTAGGTGCAAATGAGAATGGCTGTTTGTCTCGTTTGTCTCTATGTGGCCCTGTGATGGACATGCAACCTGTCCAGGGCCTCTTGCACAGTTACTGCTGGACAAGGACACCAGTGGCCCCCCACGACATAGAAAGGAAGATGTGTAGATATAGGATGGACCAATGGAATTGACTGAATGGAACTAAACAGATTATTATGAAAGTCCCTTGACAGAAAAAAAAAATCTTGCAAACATTTTGAAAGACTGTGTTGTAGCTTACAGGAAGCAAACAACATCTAATGCTCTGTGAAACACTTTTTGTTTACTGGTGCTACCAGATATCGTCCGCCCACGTCCCACGTGCAGGCCTGGTACGACGAGGTGAAGGATTACTCCTTCCCTTACCCCCAGGAGTGTAATCCCTACTGTCCATTCAGGTGCTCCGGACCAGTTTGTACCCATTACACACAGGTAAATACACGGCGACTAGCCTTTTCAAGCACGTCTGGACTGATTTGAAGTGCGCTTGTGTCAGTAAATTGTGTTTTTGTCGTTCTTTCACAGCTGGTTTGGGCCACCAGCAGCCGTATTGGCTGTGCCGTCAACTTGTGCTACAACATGAATGTGTGGGGGCAGACGTGGACCAAAGCTGTGTACCTTGTATGCAACTATTCACCAAAGTAAGCGAACGTGAAGAGTACCAGTGACGTAAAACAAAAACGAACAGACTCAAGAACAGTTTTTTCCCCCCAAGGTCATAACCATTCTAAACTCACAGCTAACTTCATAGCCTAACCTTGAACTTCCTATTACCCACCCACTGTGCATTATTTAATATGTTTAAATATCTTATTATGTAACTTATTGACAATATTGCACAATGACATAAGTGAGTAATATTTGCAGTGTGATATACCCAGTCTGTGTTGAGTAAACCTTTGTAATTCTGTTACCTGAACAGGGGGAACTGGTGGGGTCATGCACCTTACAAACATGGGACCCCGTGCTCTGCTTGTCCTCCGAGCTATGGAGGAGGGTGCAAGGACAATCTGTGCTATAAATGTAAGCCAAAGTGATGCACAGCAAGAAGAAATGTCAGAAAAGCGCACTCATCGTTCTTGCTTTTGTATCTTTAGTTGAAGATGACAGGTCCAATCATCTGCAAGAGGAAACAGAAGAAAACAACTTTATTGAGCCAGAGGCCCCTCGTGGCACAAACCCCTGGTCCCGGGCCTCCAAGCCTGAGTCTCCTAGCCTCCTTACCCCAGCCCCCACCAAGCCCCCAACACAGGACCTGCAGAACGAAGTGGTCAACACACAGCAGATGTGTAAGCTGCCGTTTAGCTGTTTGTGCTGGATCTAGTTTCATCCAAACTGTGGGGGGTGGGTCAGAATTTGGTTTTTAGTTGTGGGGCTGCCAGAGAGCAGAAGTGCAGTACAATATGTACCATATAGAAAAACCTGCCTGAAAACTGGGTCAGAACCAAACAAATCAAAACACTGAGCAATTACATTAAAAAAATACTTTAAAATCTGACAGAACTGTATTTATTTTTTCCAATTTATCTTAAATTGACTCGCTGCTCTGTAGCTTCTATTTGTCATTTTGCTGATCAGTACTGACAGCTGTTAACGTTTTATAAAGTTGCAAGTCACTCTTTATGGAGAGGGTGGGGAGCTTTAGTTCAGCATGATCCCCTTGAGTGTGTGTGTTGGTTTATGGCTGGCTGAACAGCGTTGAGGGTGGTGAGAGGGGCTCGCTGTAATTTTTTAAATGGCTTCCTCCCTACTCTGTAAGAAGCACGTGAGCAAGATGAGTCATTTACTTCAGCATCTGCTGACCGCCCTGAACCTTGCTGAATTTTTTCAATTTTTATTTTTTGTCTTGGGTCCTGGGACTGTTGCAACGTCTCCCTAAGGTTTTGCTTAGTCTTGGATTTTCTGCATCCAAGTTGCTGGCTTGTACATTATATGCTCTTTCCTGTAGACAACCTGTGTTTGTGTGTTTCAGCTCAGCTCGTGACCTGCGACACGAAGCTACGGGACAAGTGTAAAGGGACGACTTGTAACAGGTACAGTGAAGATGAAACACTGAAAGTCATCACAATGGACAATACACGGTCTGTTTAAAGACGAGCGTTTTTGAATTAATTAACAGGTACGAGTGCCCAGCTGGATGCCTGGATGCAACGGAAAAAGTAGTTGGAACAGTATACTATGAAATGGTAAGTAAACAAGTTAACAGAACTATGTGTTTTTCCCCATAAATAATGCTTAGATCACAGTAGTCATGACAAACAAGATGGTCCCCATCGGATCTTTAATATTAAGTTTTGATCATGGATGATGTTGGAGCTGGTTGTATGTCACAACCCACACATGTGGTTATGACATCCCAGATACAAGAAGCTGAAATGAGCTTGGAGTAGAACTGCTGCTTCTATGTATTGAAAGTATCCAGCTGGGGTGGTTTGGTTTAGGATGTTTTCCAGGTACTTTGAGGTTTCCCAGTCATGTCTCACCAGGAGAATACCATATTTATTCAGACTTAAAATCCTTAGGTTTTCTCAAAAATCAGCAGTGAGCCTTATCCAGAGCACCTTATGTATTAATTCTGGTTGTGCTACTGACCTTGAACCGATTTTATGCGGTACAGCTGAACAATGTTGAGAGTTATTGTGAATGAGTTGAATAAAGTTGGACTTATCTGGCTGTTTTGTTTCTCTTAATGCGCCTTATGTATGAAAACAGACCCATTCATTGATATTGCGCTTCATAGTCCGAAAAATACGGTACGCTGTGACAGACCCAGATTTATTAACCTTTCTTTAACCAGGCAAATTCCATTGAGATCACAGATCCCTTTAACGAGGGAGGCCTGGGTCTAAGGTTCATGTTTTTTGGGCTGTGGGAGGAAACTGGAGTACGAACATGCAAACTCCACACAGAAAGACCCCAGGTCCAACTGGGGGATTGAACCCAGGACCTTTGTGCTGTGAGGCAACAGTGCTAACCACTGAGCCATCATGCTGCCAGATTTAAAGGATATACTCATATCATCTTTGGTATGGGAAAACCTTGGGATACCCAGGATGAATTATGGCGTGGCTTTGGGGAAAGGGATATCTATTGCCTCAAGTAAAAAAATATATAATATAATATATAATATAAATAAATAAATGATTGGAAGGTTGTCATAAAAGCTACAGTATTTATGGAAAATAATACTGCAAGCAAACATGGGTGTTTATTGAGTGATCAGAAATAATTTGTGCTTTGAGGTCAAGAGTTTAAATGGCGGATAAGACACCAACTGCTATAACCCTTGTGGTGATTGTGCCCCTAGTGGTTTGTCTCTGTCCTGTTTCCTCTTGTGTGACTTTCCCTTCTCCCACACCTGTGAACCTGACAGGTGTTTTGTGTTTAGGCCTCATCAGTGTTTGTATATAAGTCTGTGTCTTGGTATTATTCCTTGTCTGGGCATCATCGTCTATTTGTCTGGTTTTCTCCTTCTGAGTTCCTACGTGTTCATCGTGATTTTCCATGTGTCTGCTAAGAGCGTGCGTTTTGCTGCCTCGACAGCTTCACTATTTTGTGTTTATTAAAAGTATTTCTTTATTTTATCACAGAGTCCTGCCTGCACCCTTGGGTTCTGCCTTTAAAACCTCCAATTACGACAACCTTGCTCACACATCCACAGCAAAAATAATTAAAAACAATAATTAAATAAACCCTAATTAGACCAATTAATGGTCCAGATCAAACATTTGCTTTGTAGGGTGTGGAAATAAATCATATGAATGGTATATGATAAGTTAATGAGTAAGTTATTGGAATGTGCAAATAAAACAAAACAAGCTACAACCAAAGGGAACCTGGGGAAAAGGGCAGAGAGAGATCATATTAAATCAGAATTAAAAGGGATTTTTGCAAGATGTGCCACCTTGCACTATTAAACCATAGAACAAAGATGGGTCAATTCGTACCCAACTACAAGAGGATCTGCAAGAGTCGTGACAGTAGTCCCTATTCCATAAACACTGGTTGACAGTTTATTAGGACATTTTAAACCTTGACAAGCTCTGCAACGAAATGGAGAAAGCTGCAGCTATACTGTGGGATTTAAAAAAAAAGATAGACGCTGGACGCACAGACTAGTTTGTATGTGGGACATCATGAGGCATACTGTACTTTAAAGCAGCCATACTGTGCAGATTTTCTATCCAACTTTGATCTATCCTTTTGGTACTAAACTCATGAATACTTAGAATGCCTGTGCAGAAGTGCAGCTATGTGTCAGACTGAAAAAAAAAATGAAGTAAGCACTAACTTTTTAGCTGCTGTGTCAGCAAAATGTACACGGTGTCAAAAGAAATGTCCTGTTTTTGCAGCAATCAAGTGTGTGCAGAGCTGGTCTACATGCTGGTGTCATAAATAATGATGGAGGGTGGCTGGATGTGACAAGACAAGGCAGAAAAGACTTTTTCATCAGATCCAACAAGAACGGAGTTGAGTCACTTGGGTACGACAGTAACAATAACAATGAAACAAATGTGTGGTGTGATAAATATATTTTAGTACCGGTAGTCATTAGAATAGAAAATGAGAAAAAAAATTGAATAAAATTTGATGTTTTCATTTCCACTTGACAGAAAATACAACAGTGCCAACTCCTTTACAGTTTCCAGAGTAGCAGGTTAGTTTGACGATGTGGCACTCATTAAAAATTACTTTTCCTGCACAATAATGCTTTCTAAGCTGCTTTATGGATATTTTTCTTACAGTTCAAGTCATCACATGTGAAACCACAGTTTTACAATTGTGTCCATATGAAAAGCCTACAAGACATTGTCCAAGGTGAGAACTTTGATACACTTACTGTTTGCAGTTTATTTCTCAGTCTATATCCAACCTGTCTCTGTCTTTTTAGGTTGTACTGCCCAAGTTATTGTTTAGAAGAGAACCCTCACTTATCCAGAGTCTTTGGCACCAGAATATACTCTGATGTAAGTTTCTGTCTTTTTAGCTGGACTCATAAATATACATTTTCACAAATGCGTTTTGAAAAAAAAAAAAAAAAAGCTTTTTCTCCCCAACATCTATGCCTGTAGAAGTCCAGCATCTGTCAAACAGCTGTCCACGCTGGAGTCATCAGCAACAGTGTGGGTGGTTACATAGATGTGATGCCAGTGGATAAACGGAGACACTACTTTGGCTCATATCAGAATGGTGTTTCGTCAGAGAGGTATGGCAGATCTGAAAGTTAGAATTGGATAGTGTCTGTGCTTAGTAAGAAAAGAAAAAAAAAACTACTTACACTATATGTTTAGTTATAATTATCAAGAAGGTTTGTGGGAACTGGGGCGCTGATGGCACTAAAGCACAACTTTGTGGATGATAAGATATAAAATTTGTGCAAAAAGAAAGATGAAATTGATTACATCAGTTAGTAAATAAACAAAAATACAACATGTATCCACTAACATCAGAGCTTAATTTGAGCCGGAACAGGATCCGGGAACTCTCTTATTTTGACAGGGTGCATTCTAGTAACTGTTTGCTTGAATTCGATAACTCTCTCAGGTTTACTAATAATAAAGTTGTGAACAAATTTTAACTGCCTTGAACAAATAAAACCTATATTGGACATGTAATCTGAAACTAATTACATAAACACTAATTTTAAACACAACAGCCACTTGCCAGCTTCCTAATATCACATAAGAGCTGCCCCTCCAAATGAGCATTTCCACTTCTAACCTTAAAAGAAAAGCTCTGCCTCTAAAAGTACAGTCATAGGCAAATTCATTAAAAATTCAAAAATATATTTAAGCAGTATGACTAGTTTGCTGATCAATTGTACAGTTTAAGTGGGTCATTAATAATTTTTTTATTATTAATCAAAAATACAAGAGAAATGTTTCATGTTACGTACATCACGTATCAAAACAACAGCTCCAATTTGTCAAAATATCAGCGATAAAAATGTTGAAAAGACCTCGCCCTCAGCCCTTCCCCCCATGTTTGAGCCATCATCCAAAGGTCCAAACTGATAAGGAGTGGATCTGAGTCAAAGACTCTGTTTGAAGACACGTCACCATATCATACCAACTCTATCGCAACAATATCATATCAATCAACCACTGAGGATATCTAAAACAATCAGTTCTGTCCGTTAATATCACACATCACAAACATGAGTAGGAGAAGGACATTGCAGAACGTTCCTGTTGGAGAGTTATTGATATTGATGAGTGCAAATAATTAACACACACACTTTCTTGTGTTTATGTTAAACTGTGTGGTTTATCTGTTTTGTCAGTGCTTCACATTTTCTCTGCCCATTTCCTGAATGTCTTCAAACTTTCAGATTTGTACAGTGCCATCTGTTTTGTGTGTCCATCATCAGTGTTGGTTAACAAAAGGAGGGGCATGTTCTGGACTTTGACTGGTTCTTATACTTGTCTCTGTTTTCCCTGCAGCCTCCAGAACCCCCCTGGAGGGAAGGCGTTTCGGGTCTTCGCTGTGATTTGAGCACCTCCGTTTGGCCAATTTGACCAAACATAAAGCGCACTTGAAGCCTTTGAAAGGACATTGATTAAGCAAAGATGTCAAAATCAAAGACTGAAATCGTTCAGCCTCTGATACACTTCAGGGGTTAGAGGTCATCACCATGACAGCACTGGGCAAAGAAAAGAAAAAAAAAAACTTTTAAAAGTTTCCTTTCTCACCCTCACATATTTGTTTTTGTTTTTAATGGCAGTTTTTAGCATTGGAAAATTCACCATTTGTAAATATGGCTAGGGATTTCAGTTTACAAATAATTTTTAATAGTGTGGTTCTTTTTGCGTGCCATTATCTTGCCAAATATCTTTATGTAAATACTGATTATTAAACTCCTACATTTAATTGGCACATAAAAAGACGTGTTTTTTTTTTTTGTTGTTGTTTTTTGTTTTTTAAGTTTGGCACATTTTTGTTGATGCTTTGATGCAGTTGTTGCCATATTTTTGTACTTTATAAATCTTTGGGGGAAAATGTTGAGCATTTATTTTTATACGTTTTATGCTATTGAAATACATGCTGCTAAAAGTTTTTGTATTTTATTCATTTTTTCATCTAATTTTATTTGTGTTTTTTTTTTTTTTTTTTATATGTTCTACCCTTATTATTGAAGGGGAACTTTAATTACCTGCAGGACAGGAAGTACAGTCATCATTCTCTGAATAAAACTGTCTTCATAAAATTTTACAGGATGCCAGTACTCAAGAGGTTTCAGATGAATAGTTCACATACATTGAAGTGGGATTTTGTGGAGAATGTTATGAACAAATACTATCTTGCCTGTTGTAGATAGCTTTTTGATAGACCAATGTTTGGCAAAAGACTAACAGCTAGTCCAAGAGTGGACAAGATCAAAGTGAACTGCTGGAATTCCACTCCCCAAATTTCACAAATTAACACTTTTTTTGGTAAATCTTTACAACTTAAAACCTTTATATCACCATAATTTTCACAATAAATTATTATTTATAAAACTATGGCTAATTACAGTGAAGTCTTATGCATTTCTTTCCTGAATATCATAATATTTATGCAATTTTTTTTAAATAAAATTGTGTCTGCATAAAATTTTGTAAAATAGATTTGCTTTAAAACAGCAGCATTCCACTTTGAGCTTCTCAAACTATATTACCTTCTCAATTTGGTCAGAATTAAACTCTGTTTCTCCAAACTGAGAGTGTTAAAAGACCTATATACAACAGGTAAGATACTGATTGTTCATAACATATAACCCTGTTTAAAAATCTGAATATTTTTTCAAGACCATATCTATTTAATTAATTTTGTCATTAATTAAAGGAATCAGTAACATTCAACAGTGTTCTTTAATACACTTTGTTCACATTGCTTCCAGTTTTTGAGCTATCGGGTGCGGAGCCAGAGGGGTGGCCAGGGTGTGAAGTGCCAGCCCTGACTGGCCACCCCAAGTGCCACCCTCAAATGACTGAAAAGTGGGGTGGGAATTGCATTTAGTATTAAAAGATGGATGGACCAGGGAGGCGTCCAGGAGGCATCCTAACCAGATGCCCGAGCCACCTCAACTGGCTCCGGAGAAGCAGCGGCTCTACTCTGAGTCCCTCCCTGATGATCAAGCTTCTCACCCCATCTCTAAGGGACAGCCCAGACACCCTGCGGAGAAAACTCATTTCGGCCACTTGTAGCTGCTAAGCGCTCTGCAGAACAGCAGCGACTCTTATTACAGTTCGGCTCTGTTCTATTCTGACTCGGTTAGTTTCTCTAGACCACCCTGCAGCGATGAAGCCCACACATCAGTCCTCTAAACTCTTACACCTACTAATTTTAACATACAAGATTGTACTTACCAGGCTCTGCAGAACAGGAGTGGCTCAGTTCTGGTCCTACCTGAGGGATGACAAACGTCCTGGTGCTGCATGATGAAGCCCACCGCTCCATCCAGCTTGATGAGCGTGTGATGCTGCTCCAGGAGCAAAGCTGGCCAGCATTTAGTTCACCACCTCTGGACCGGTCTACTGCTTTGTAAAATTAGCATTAACAGTTAATGCGACAGTTAAGTGAAATTGAGATTAGCTTTTAGAATGTCACAGCAATTGTTTTTGGCTAGCACCAAACCAAATTTCAGCTCAGTATGTCTAAAAATGACAGAGTTATGGCCAAAATCAGTGCAACGGTTCATAAAATATTTTGCTAACAGACATTTTTAGCAATTTGTCTTATTTTCGTAAAGCTAAACATGGAACAGAAGGTTCCTACAGTAACATTCATTTGTATTGGGCACCCTGAACAGCTCCTTTTGGACTCATTTGTCTCTGTTTATGTAAACAGTTCTTATTTACAGCTTTAATGCACTGAATGCCTCCCTGTACCATAGAATAGGCAGGTCCCCAATAATAAGAAAAACAAGGAACAGTAATGTCACAGTAATGTTTAACAAGACAATAAAGGCTCTATGTGCATCTTGTATGATATGTTTTAAGACATCAATAATTTACTTGTGTTATAATGTGAATGTGTCATCATAAAAATTGTACATAAAAGAAATCTAGTGCAAGATTGATCAATTCACACAGATTGATTCACTCCACCTCCATGTCTTTTCTAACATTGGTCTTGTATTGTTCCTTTTTAGTCTTAGAAAGATACTAAAAAAAAATGAATAAATATAAAACAGGGGAAAAATGGGAAATCATATTTGTGTGAAAGTTATAAATATGATGATCAAACAAAATGCTGGTGAAGTTGACTTAAGAATTTAAGGGCAGATACATTTGTATCTGACCAAATTTGTGCTGCTGTCAAGACATAGTTTGAATAAATGCATTTTCTATCCAAAAATAAAAATTGATACACAATGTTTTAGTTTTTTTTGTAAATATTTTTTGTAAAGATGCACATTGTATCACATTGTGAATATTTATGTTAAATAAAAACTCCAGTTTGTTTCACACTTGGATCTCCT
>JARVLU010000600.1:20696356-20713194 GCA_031762415.1 Simpsonichthys santanae
GAAATATGATGTATATTTAATCATTAGCGCCCTGTTGTCTGACTCATAAAGCCATCTGCTTTTGTTCATACCTGCAGCTCATTATGCTGCAACAGAGCGGTCACACTTCCTCTCCTCTGATGAAGTGTGATGATGGGGGCTAATGATGTCTACCTGCTCCATCATCTTCATCATCACCTTCATCAAACAATCCTATTCTCACTAAGAGTATAGTTATTGTTGAAGAAAAGTAGGAGCCGCCAAAAACTTCTGCTGACATTACGCAGATGGGTTCGCTCGTATCCAGCCGAGTCCGTTGATGCTGTTGTTTTTGTTTTGTCTCGTTTCAAATGAGTTTGCAAAGCGACGGAGGAAGGCATGCTGGGTCAGCTGTGCTTCGAGGTACGGATGCCACATCGCTGCCAGCTCCCTCATCTCATCCTGCTGTTTGTTGAGGAAAAACAGTTTGCGTCCTGATCGCCCACTCCCTCAGCCTCGCGCCGCTCGCTCGCCGTTTCATCATAGAAAAGTCACGCTGAGATAGCCCCGCTGGACCCCGAGTGTGGGCGGAGCGCACGGATTTATCTGCGAGCGGTTACTTATTCCAGGATGATTATCGTTTTGAATCAGACGCAACAGAAATTGAGTGGGATCGGGCATCTGGATCAGTGTGCACGCACTGATCCATCTGTGGGTTTATTATATTTTATTTATTTATCATTTTTGTGCAAGAAAATGCCATCAAATTAAATGTTTGAGGAAATAAAAAAATGGAAATCCATGTAGATATGGGCTGACTGGGATGAGAAACATGTTGAGGGATTATTGACATCTGTCTGAAAGAAGCTTTTGTTTTGCAGTTCATTTATGAATCTTAACATTAAATCACATTAAATGCATCTATTTTCTGTCTTATTTATTCACTTTTTATTGGGTTAGTTTCACAGCTCGGTAATATTGAAGGGTGTGAAGTGAGTCATCCTTCTCATATGCTTTGCAGCGATTCAAACCATGAGGGTAAATTTATACATTCATATTCAGTAACATGGACGCTTCTTCAATCAATACATTTCTCAACACTTTTTTTCTGTGACAAAACGACTGGCGCGTGCCACGGTGCAGTCAATACGAGCCAGGTTGTCAATTTTTACAGTTTGCTATCTTTTTTGAGGAAGTGAAATGCACACAGAGGTTTTTGAAACCCCCAACAGATTTTAGCGCTCAGATAACCTTCACCGCCACCGTAATCAGCTTGAATCAGTCTCTTCACATTCAGCTCTGGAAAAAGGATGGCTCCTGTAAATAAGAACCTTTTATGAATCTTACCTCTCCATCATCTGGTTTCAGGAAACAACACAGCACGATTGCTTCGCTGAAGGTTTTGAATGATGTTGTTGACGCACTGGACGCTAAGGATTAACTTTACTTAGACTTGTCTAAAGCTTTTGACACTGTGGACCATGACATTTTGTGTCATAAGCTCTCAGACATTGGTTTCTTAATTATCTCTCATATCGGAGGCAATGTGTTCAACATAATGCTACTTCTTCCAGTTAGCTAACTGTTAACAACGGTGTACCACAAGGTTCAGTTTTAGGACCCACCCTCTTTACAATCTACATGGGTAATGTAGGTCAGATCATCCCAGATGCATCCTTCTATGCCGACGACAGTTGTTTATTGTGGAGTTAAATCAGTTGCTAAGGTTTTCCATCTTTGCAGTCTGAATTCGACATCATCCAGTCAGATTTGTTGCTCTGTCTCAAACTTGTGTTAAATGTGGATAAAACCAAAGAGATGCTGTTTTCAAACAGGAAGTCGGTACAAGCCGTCCTAGCTTATATTTTATCTTGGAATGGTGTCCCTATTGAGTTTGCTGTTCTAATAAATGGGTATTTTGGTCGATTCGCATCTCTGTTTTCAGCCTCATGTCAAAAACTTGGTAAAGAAACTGAAAGTATAACTGGGTTTCTTTTTCAGAAACAGATCCTGTCTAACTCTGAGCTCTAGGAAAAACCTTGTAACTGCAACTTTTCTTCCCTCCATTGACTATGGTGACATTACTTACATGAACACCCCTACAAGCTGCAGATTCAAATTAGGAAACTAGCAAAAAGAAGAAGCAGAAATTAGCAAAGAAATGCTGAAAAGTCGATGAAAAGGCAGAAATAAGCTGAAATTGGCAGAAGTGGAACGAGTTTAAATGAGATAAAAATGTGGAATTAGTTGAAAAAACTAAATTTAGCGCAAAAAGCTAAAAAGTAACATAGTTGAATTTTGCTGAAAGATCCTGAAAGGAGCACAAAACAGCTGAAAAAACATTTGAAATTAGCTGAAAGTAGCTGAAAAATTGTTTCAGTTTGCACAAGGAAGCTGAAAGAAGCTGAACAGAACAAAATGTGCAAAGAGCAGTAAAAGGTTGTAAACAGATCTAAAGGTCTGAAGGATGTAAAATGAACTCGTTTCATTTCCTGTGAGAAGAAAATGTCAGAAAAGGCTAAATATTTCAAAAAGCTAAAGTTGCACCAATACCAAAAGTCAAAGCAGGTTTGTCCTGAAAGGGACAGATGTAGATTTGTTGAAATAGCACAAAAATAGCGGGAAGAGAATAGTGCCGAGAAACGTACAGTAGAAAAAATAGATCACAATAGTGTGAATGCTTCATAAATATTCACACAATTAAGAGAGAACTGCTTGTGAGATGATTATTAAGGGCTATAAAAACTACTGAAATGCTGGAAAAACAGTGTTACAGTCCTGCAGTACTGTGCAGAACTGAAAAAAAAAATTTGTGCAAATTTAAGACACAATTTGGCATCAAAGGTTCACAGTGGAACATTGTGACATTGTTTACATGTACAGTACGTGTAACATTTCAATAACTAAAGTTTTGGTATTCCTTGAAGGAATGCACATTGAGCATTAGACTAAGAATGTCTTCTGTGGAGAAACTGTTGCTGTTTTAATCAGTTAAAAATAATAATATGCACCAGCTCACATGATAATGTGTGATATCACTCTCAGAGTATGTGTTGGGTTTGACTCTCAGCCACTGTCACATTAAATTTTAGTTCAACATCTGTGAAACTGAGTGACTTAAAGCCTTTTTTAATTAGCTAACGTAGCTGTGATAGCCGTCTTAAATTTAGCTAACCCCAGTTGTTAATGGGTTGTAGATAGAGATGCATGATATTGGATTTTTGGCCGATATCCGATATGCCAATATGTTAAAACTTATTTGGCCAATAACCGATACGATCCAGATACAGTATTTATTTCCTTATTACAGAGACTACATGGCTTTCTCTGTTGTGGAATTAAAATACTACATTATTCTGCATGGTCTTTGCCAATTTGGCCTGCTATACCAAATGCAAATGCCATGATCAGATCAGGTAGGCGCGTGTGACATCATATCGTTGTGCTGGTGACATCATAACGTTGTGCTGGCACTGCAGGCATCCTTGTCACTGGGTTGTCATACAAAAACAGCACCTTTTATATATTTGTATATACAAACACAATGCCTTTTATATTGGTGAGTTATTTTGATGGAATGGCCAATGTCCGATATTTAACTTTATCGCTAATATTGGCCAATACTACTAGGGATGCACAATATTATCGCATGGTATCATTATCGGCCGATGTTAGCGTTAAAGTTAAATATCGGACGTCAGCCATTCCATCAAAATAACACCGATATAAAAGGCACTGTTTTTGTGCAACAACTCAGTTACAAGGATGCCTGCATTGCCAGCACAACCTGATGATGTCATGCCCGCCTACCTGCTTTGATGACGGTGGAGAGGAAGAAGTGAAAATGTTGGCGATGTGGAAGTTTTTTTTCTCGTTGAAGATATTGGATTCCGAAATTTTTTGGACTAAGTTGAGCCTCGCTACATCGTCCACAGTCTGAGATATTTTTCCAATGTAGCCTTACCCCAATTACAAGCCGTCATTTCCAATGTCGTTGAGAAGCTAATAGCTGATAGCACTTGGGTGAGTTTTACCACAGACATTTGGACGTTGCGTTAGCCCCGTTAGCATGATTAGTCTTACAGCACAATGGATAGACAAAAACTTTGAACTTAAAAGTCTGTCCTTCATGCACAGGTGTGCAGAGGATCCCACACTGCAGCTAGGAACCTGGAACAAGCCTCCACAGCGTTGCAGGTGACTAATGCTAATAAATAATCTTTAACACTTTTCACTTAATATAAGTTAAAGTGCTATGCATATGGCTGTTACTGAATAGATGTCACCAGCTCTTACAGCTGTTACACAATTTTTGTAGCAAATAAGAATAAATAAGAGGGCTATGTTCTGACAAAGGAAAGTGTATAAAATATCAGTATTGGTTATTGGCCAAACAAGTTTTAACATATCAGCATATCGGATATTGGCCAAAAATCCAATATCATGCATTTCTAGCCGATACCAATAGCATGCCGATAATATTGTGCATCCTTAATTGTAGATGTACTAAAAATTATGACTTTGTTAGAATTTCACTAAAATCTAATCAGTGGTTTGTGAGATATTTTGCTAACAGACAGAGAGTGTTATTCACTGTAAGCAAAGAGCTATAGTTAGGTTCAAGAACGTTGGGGGCTTTCACCAAAGACGGTAACTGACTGGATGGAACAGCAGGCGAAAAAATTGGTTTTAGGTCTTCTCTGTTTTTAATTCAATGTACTTTTTAAAATCTGCACATAACAAACTGCACAAATGTGCATGGTCTTATTTTTTTATTATTATTATTATTTTAAATTTAAGAAAATTTAGTAGGGTAGGTTTTCTTTAGTTTATATATAATTTTAGCAATTACAAAATATATTCTTCCCAGCAATTGCATTTTACGTATTACTGGTTATCAAACCATTGGTCAATAGGATTAAACTGTATAAATAAAGGTTGAATGAATAAAATAAAAAAATCCACATCATTAGTTCTTGAATTTGTAAAAACACAATCAGGATTATGAGCACATCATTTTGATTTTTCCCCTTGTTATTTGATGGTTATTGAATATTTCTTCAGGGCTTTAAAGGTCTTGCAAATATCACATATCAAGACGTTGGATCTCACTTGACCTTCTCCTCCTCCCAGATTGATTTTAATGTAACGCTGTGCCATTTAAAAATGAATCATACCGCACATGTCTTTCCTTTCTTCTTAAAATACGGTGCACTTGAATGCTTCTTATGCTTGCATGCATTAAAGTGGCCACGGCAACTTGAGGAGGTTTGGCTGAACCCATCAGCATCGCTCACTGTGATTGGCTCATTTCCAAACCACATCATGTGTGAAGGTTTAGGGCCATGAGGTCAGCTCTGTGTTCAGCAGAGTTATCAAAATTACCAGCCGAGGCACTTTCTCTCTCTACCTCTTCGTTCTGGAGCATTCGTTTTATTTTATTTTTTGCTGGCTTGAATGTCAATGATTCCCAGCATTAGCCAACGTATTTGTCTTTTGGCTGCTGTGTTCTTGATTGCACAAGTGGTTTTCTTTGCTTTCTCACGTTCCCCTTCAATTTCCTCAACCCTAAACCCTTTTTGTCACCTTCCCTCCACAATCTCGCATACCTAACAGCGTTTCTTACGCCTTTTATCTTTTTTTTTGTCTTTCTTCCTCTTTTATCTGGCTATCTACCTAACCTTATCCCCCTTTCTTCCTCACCTTTCTCCTCTCCACTGGTTTGTAGACAGCTGTGGGACGGTGCACAAAAGCATCCTATTCATCACCCCACACCGCAGCCTCCATAACCCCAACAGGCTATTTCCCCTGACACAGTGCAAAGTCAGACACGCACACACAAATTGGCTTGGTTCAACACTGAAGTCCTGGGCACACACATCACACAGATACACAATAAACAAGTAAACAATCTGCTGCCAGAGAACAGTGTGTAGATTCTCAATTAATTTCAACCCTGTTGCTTTGTACCATACGGTAATTTTTTTTCTTTCTACATGAAGATAAACTGGAGAGCCAAAACAAGCGAACTGCCTGTGCAGAAAATATCGTTGTTGTTATGCCGGCTTTTTTCTTTCTGCAAAAAACAAAAAAACAAAACAAAAACAAAAAACGCGCTTGATTCTATCAGTGGGGTGGGCGCCGCCTGAAAGGCTGAAAAACATGACCTTTGAGTGTGTGTGTGTGTGTGTGTGTGTGTGTGTGTGTGTGTGTGTGTGTGTGTCGGTCTCCATCCAGGTACACGTTTCTCAGGCTTAGGATCACTGTGGTAAATAGAAAAGGTCAGCTGTTGAATATTTTTCTTATCTTTTGTCCAACTTTCTCTTTGAGCTGTAACCAAAAAAAAAAAGGTCCATTTAAGTTTTGCCACAGCTGCAGGTTGGTCTGCCAACTCGTCTATTTACATTCATGTTTTGGCACGTTAAATGAGCTGGAGATTAGATACTAGCTCACAGGAAGACGTGTAATATTTTTAGAGGACACAGAACAATTCGCACATAGACTTCACACTTCTGGGATTTTGTTAAAACGATTTTTCGTATAAAAACTGGAAATTTTGGGGGAAAACAAATTCAGCAGTAATACCAATTTAAATACATCATAGCTCTACAGATTGATTTTATGAAATTAATACACTGAAAAAAAAACAATAATTGAGTTGGGTTGCTGGTAAGTTCAAACCTCCACCAATTTGTGCTCCCATTTCTTACCAATAGGTTACACAACGCTCAACTTTTACATGCATTTACCATAAGTAGGTTTGTGCATCTCTGGTCTGTTGCAAAAACATCACATATCTTGATACGTTGCTACCAATGATTCAATCCATTCAAGATGCACGAGCAGTAAAACCTGATACGAACACTGTAACCAACAAAAATGAACCTATTAGCAGCAAATGCAGCAAATACTCCTTCACTAGCTCAGCAGTTAGCCAAAAATGTATTTTCTGTGTTATAAATAATAAAATAAAAGCAGTGTTTCAACTGAAGCACCCCATCTACTGAACCGAGTGCACCCCTCCCCCCAACCAACTGTCATCACTGACGTAACGCTAAGCTCGCAATACAGGTGCGCTAGATAAAAAGCTAAAGGCAGCCTCTTCCCTCATGCTGAACCCCTTCCACTTGAAAACTGTTGATACAAACAGCGAGTGGCTAGTTCTCCCCTCCACCCGCTCTAAAGATAAACAGCACGTTGCGCAGCTCAGAACGTGTCTCCATGATCAGGTTACGGCACATTGTCAGTGTTTGTTGCTGCTTACACTGGCGCTGCTGCAGTTCTCCTCCTGAACAGCAGGTGTCAATAAAGACAAAACTATACTGCTAAACAGAGATTTGTTTTTCATACACAGATACAAAAACACTAAAAAAATGCAATTTTTCTTCATAGTGGATACCTATAGAATGAAAAAGATTCCTATTTAATAAACAGACTGGATTTTATTAGTTCAAAGACATAATAAACCAGTGTGTCTATATTTAATCGGTTCATCTTCACATTGCTAAAATGGACATACCCTTCAATGCATATGACTCTGCATGCAGGCATCAGTATAGACACCAGCTTGGCTCAGCGCTTGACTTGTGCAGCGGACAGATTAATGTTTGTTTGTTTTTTTGGTCTGAAAACCCCTTAAGAAATTAATAAATAGGCTACAGTGATTAAGGGGAATGGAAGAAGGGCAAACAAATCTACCCCTCAGCTAAATACCATGGCTTGAGTTCAGCTTATAGTAGACTTCACAAGGAGGTCTACAACTTGCTACAAGCATTTAGTAAAAATTACATTCCAGTATACGTATATTAATTTGTAAAACACATCTTGGTTAATCAAAACTCCCTGAGTTCATACCAGTTTGATGGCTAATTGAGGAAAAGCTGGTTTTTGTCCATCAAATTACCATTTGTCACATTATTTGAATGTTGTTGAGAAGAATGACCCAACTGGATGTTTATGAGTCAAAATCCTTCAGCTCAAGCCAATTTAATTCTTGTTTATTAACTGTTGTCACAATGTTAAATGCACTGTTAATGTGCTCATTCATAAAGACTAAACGTAGAGGCATTTACCATAATCAGACTTAGTTGCTGAAAATTTGCTGTGGTCTAAATTATTTATGAGAGCAATGGCAGTGAATTTTAACTGTAAAAACAAGGAAATCAAAACTGTTTGCTTAAAATATTACAACAGAGCTGAGTGGAAATCCCAGCATCGGTTCTCTGTGGGTATTTGACAAAAAAGTCCTGTTTGCATTTCATATTTTTATTCCACGTGTCGTTATATCTAATAATAAAGCAGTTTTAAAAACAATCAGTCTCCTTTTAAAGCGGAAGACCATGTTTACCTTCGTGTCAAATTCCCTGCATATTACACAGTTTGATTTTTTTCATTGTTTTATTTGACAGACATGCTAAATAAAAATGTATGACTTTTTCAGTGTTTGACAGTACTGAGAATTTTAAATGTACCTCCAACCGTGATGGGAAGTTGCCACATTTTGTTGTAAAGGTTTTACAAGCTGTGCCAGATCTTGACATAGTTCTTACACTGTTTGAATGTTCTATTCTTTCATTTTCATTCTTCCACCCATGTGTCCCTTAAGGCCACCCACACCCCATCTTTTCCACCTGCTGAAAAATCCTGTTGTACTCTGCATATTTTTCTCCCTTTCTCAGATTCCCTTTACTCGGGTACACTTTTTGCTGTTTTGCGCGGATGCTTTTCAGCTTTGGGTCTCTTGATTTGTGTCATGCTTGTCATTCTGGATTCTTACTTGACATCCCCTTATGTGTTTGCTTTGCCTGATTTTATACAACCTTTACTGTTGGTTAGTAAAGCACAAAATGTTGCCTTTGCCATCTTGCCATGTGTGTCATGGTGTTAGGTCTTCGTCTCAACCTTGACATATTTACACACACCAAAAAGCTGAATCCATTTTTGGGGATCTTGAAAGGTTGTTCACACCAAACCGGTTTTAGAAAAACTTCTCAGCAAATGTGTGCATAAATATAATCCAGTAAACAACTTTATGTACTAGAACCCAATTGATATGGAAATTTTGGCTATCGCCAATACCTATACAGTATTGGGAGTAGGCTAGTAACCAATATAACTGTTGAAACTTTTAGAGCTTTGTCCACCACCAAGAATCTAGGAAGCAAACAGCAAGTGGAGCAGGGCTTGTGTATTTAGCACAGCTGTTAGCAACTATGAAGCTAAGCAAATCAGATCCACGCTATACCTTGACCCACACTAGGTGTACAAGTGGTGCACTGGTCATAAAAACAGTCTTCCTAACGTTCATTCCCATTTTCTATCCTCCACTAGTCACCATAAAGTTATCAAGTGTGTTACAATATATACATTTAACAAAGAAACATCCTTCTCTACATCATACTTCTCCAACAAATGTCCAACAAACATCCTTCTCATTGTTTAAACAGTCAGTCACTTATGGCGAAGGCCTGATTAGCATTGACCACAGCAGCATTTTTTTTTCTTTGTAGAGAAGTTAAGCTTTAAGACAATACATTTCATTGAGGTTGACAAAGATAATGTTACCAACTCTGATATATATTTACCGCTACGTTAGATTTATTGATCTGGATAAAGTTTTACAAGGCAATGGCCTATGCTAGGTTATCTAAACGTTAGCTTGCTAACTTGAGAAGCACGTAGCTAGCAATTAGCGCGTTGGAAGATTGGGGATAATTTATTATAGTTGATTTTTTCAAATTACAGATCAGTTCAAATAAACTTTCTATACTCTGTTCAGCAAAATACACTACACAGTATTGTTCCCTGCTTTGTCTGTGCTTAAGTGTGCAGCATGGCCATGACTTGAAAGTAGTCTTAATCTGCCCTCTGCTGGATACATTGAATAATTATGGCTTTTGCAAGTAAGGACACAGCTCGTTTCTAGCGTTTGAGTGGTGAAAATTAGAAGGGTTTATTTCAGCACATAAAGGGACAATTATCATGATAGGTCCCCAATATCGCCCTAAATATATCGGCTTTACCGATACTGTATATTGATCAGGCTTTAATACAGTATATACCTTAGCTTGAGTTGATTTTGTAATGTGGAGTTTTTATATTACCAAAATTTGATTGTTCCCACTAAATTATATATATTTTGTCTGCCTAAAACCTTATCTTTGAAAATAAATCACTTTTTATTGACATTTCTCTGTAGGTTTTGGCGGCAGCTGTGCATAGGGATAAAGCCAACTGTACAAAAGCAGATTAATTACAAAGTCAACAGTTATCAGTCTTCTGGATGGCACTGCTTTCCTCACACTTCAGTGCTCAGTCAGTAACTCTCTCCTCTCACACTTACTGTTTATCCCTACTGTTTTGTATCCATGCTTTTTTTTTTTTTTGTTTTTGACTTGCATGCTTTTTGTCCAGCAACCAGTGGCCCATAAGTGAGCATGTTTAGTAATGGTGTGTGGTTATTGTCCCACTTGTTGGTGCGCAAGCGCACGATAAAGAAATGATGAACAATGAGCCTGTTGACTGGGGATTGGGCAGCCAGTCAAGATATGATGTTTTCTTGGTTAGATTAGTGATTATCAAGGTTTTTGTTAAGATTTTAAATGTCAAAAAACACATTTTGAGTTGTTGGATTTCTTGCAACTGAGAGTTCCAAACAACGCAACTAACTCAGAAATTAGTTAGCAAATTATTCCGTTCTTAAATATGTGTAGTTGCCATTCTGTCACATTTACCATCTTTCTATTACCAAGTAGAAACTGAACCTGAAGCAGCTGGACGATTTTTTTAAATAAGGGTGGTTTTGTTTTTGATTTTATTTGTGCCTTATGGGTGCATTCTGCCTACCTTAAGCTTCTCCTTTTGTGATGGATGTTTTCGGATTCAGGGCATTAATTCACTGATATGCAGAGCTATAAATTGCGTGGTCATTTTCTTGGGTTTTCATCAGCTTCCTCCATCAGACAAAGACCTCAAGACAAATCACCAGGCCTTATTGGCCCTGATGAAATGCATTTCTAGCAGGATATGGGAAACAACAGCCCAACGGTCATTATTCACGGTGAAAAATGTGCCTTTTATTATTATATAGTTGCTTTCATGAATAAATTTCTGTTTGGACCTCAGCTGAACGTTTGACACTAGTGATTCATGTTGTTACTAATTATCAAAAGATATTGAACAGTGCCTAATGCTTGTATTAGCTATTATGTCTAAAACCCAATTGATAAAGTAATATACTTTATTAAGGTTTATGATGCATAATGGCCCATCAATATAAAAATGTGTTTGCTGTTTTGTTTCTTTAATAAGGATGATGAGGCTGCTCTGTGTTGTCAGCAGAATCATCTTAGACAAAAAAAAAAATGCTTTTTTAGAGAGCAGGTTTAGCGTATAAATTTTTTTCTGACTATTATTACTAGGTGTTAAATTCAGACAGAGCTTTCTCAGGACTTGGCCACCACACATATGCTTTATCATAAATACATACATATGTGTCGCAACAATTATATGTGAAGGGGACATGTCCTTCTCACGTTTAAAAAAATCCTCATTTCCCCCCACACATACATTTACCATGAAATATTAATTCCAACATTAGCTTAGTAATATTAGCTGTTTCTATTTCTTTGTGCATGAATCCATCCCACTTGATTAATAGGAGGATAATTAAACCACTAAAAGTTCACTCTGGGTTTTTCTGGTTACGTACAACAACTCACCACACACCGCATGCGGTATTTCTCCGAGGTCACTTGACTTGGCAGGGCGCTCATAGGGGGAGGAGAGGGAGACACCTTTAGCTTAGCGCTACATCAGTGCCGGCAGTTGTTTAATGGTGCTTGTGTGTTAGGAAGCATGCTCTTATCACACAATGAGGGCTTGACCAGACTTAGCTTTTTTAGATTTTTCTACCTGGATTATTGAGCATGCATCAGGGTACAAGGAGGGCTGTTGGTCAGGCTACTTCTTGTTGTGCCATTACATTTGTCCCTCGTTTATTACAGAGGATCCGTACCCTGAAGCTCTTATACCCCTTTCACATTGACTTTCACACAAGGTGGTTGTCTATATAGATGTTTTTAGGTATTTACCCTGAAGACTGTTGGTCTGGTCTGTGGTCCATTACCAGTACCGAGTCATGTGAAAGTTATGTTGCGAAACAAATCATGTTCAGCATGCCAAGAAGATAAAATTTCAGATGCAAAAGTAATGTGGTGTAAAAACCAGAAAATTGTGATACAAGTTTCACGTGGACTATTACTGGTAAAGGACTGCCAACTGATTCAGTCTTCAATGTAGACAAAACATAGACTTATATGTAAATAATGGTCAAATGCAAAAGTGACAGTGATGTAAAGGTTTTAAAATAACATTTGCATGAGCTGCTATGATAATCAACTTTTCTTAATTTAATTTTCATAATCTTAGAGCTGTATTTTGATGCCTGTACTGCCTTCCATAAGACAAAAAAATAAAAATAAAAAACACCCAAAGCTAGAATTCCACTTGTCCAGGTCCAACCATGCAGATAATAATACTAATTATTAAAACTTAGTCCCAATTGACTTATCTTCATTTAAAACGTGCGCTCAATGATTAAATAATGAACAAGAAAACAGCTGCCAAAGTGGGCACCAAACAAGTCAAGGCAAGAAAGAAATGTGCCTGGCATACAGTAGAATATCGTTTTGCAAGCCGTACACTGCACATAAACAAAGGCCGTACAGTATTTGCAAAAACTGGCAGCCCAAAAAGCTGGTTTGTTTGATCACAAACGTTCAGTGGGACTGCAACAGAAAATTTGCCAATGCTCCTGCAAGTTTGAGTCGCCAACTACCGTATTTTCCGCCGTACATGTAGCACCGCCCTATACGTCGCATCAGTCCAAAACTGTCTAAGAAAGTGGAAAAATCCATAAATACATCGCTTCACTGTATATGTCACATCTATTATACGTCACCACTGATGCACCGCGCTTGTCACGCATCACCATTAACAATCCAGACATGTGGGTCGGTGTACCAAAAATCGATTGGCTGCCAAATGGCGGCCACGGGAGCATGCACGCGGGGACTTTTAACAAGAATTTAACAAGATTAACACTTAAAAACAATTATTTGTTTGCTTGAAATTATAGCTAAAGTGTGTCACAGTTGGAACTTTTACTTAATAAATGCACTTTAACGGTCAAATTAGCTGCATTCCGCCAGGGTGATGCAACAAAATGAAGCAGATTTGACGGTTGCTCCAAGCAGCGAGAAGAACAAAGATAGCAGCTATGGCAAGCTGATTGTGTCATTAATAGCTGGTGAAGATTTTCAGTCATCCAGCACATGGTAAATTCAAAAAAGTTCAATACAAAAACAATAAAGTATAAAGGAAAGTATAATAAACAAAGTCCATTTGTTTTTTGTCTTAAACTTTTTGAATTCGTCATTATAGCCACTTTTACATATTACATGATACAACGTATGCCTTACCACTCTGCTGCCATCTAGTGGCTGAAAATGGTATTGCCCTTTTTTTTCAGTTAGAATGAATGAAAATGGTCACATCTTATCCACAAAAATTGGTTTATAAATATGGGGGGGAAAATCCCTAAATATGTCGCTTCGGCCTATAAGTTGCAGGGCATGCAAATTATGAAAAAAAACTTCCAACTTATAGGGTGAAAAATATGGTAATCTCCAACAGTCGCAGCTCACTGAGACTTAAAAGTCTCTCGTTAGTTTCAGGACATTGGTGGTTTAACACCACATCAGAGTACATTAACTTAGCTTATTCTAATTATACCAAATCCTAGCTTTAACAGTAACTTATAAAAAACATACGTTTATCTCCATTTTACCACTTAGAGTATTACCACTTACACTCAAGTTGGTATGTACTTTCAGGGAAAGGCTATTATATTACTACTACTACTATATTAAGACCATCATAATACTGTCATTCCACCTCATTGAGCTTTACCTCCTTCTGCCTCCAGTCATGAACAAATTGGCTGTTCATGCAGAATTTCACCAACTGCTTTCACTGTTATCATAAAGTTGTCTGTCAAAGCGTAGGCCGCTCTGCAGCGAGTCATAATGTAGTCTTGTTTTGGAGGTGATTCTTATATCTCATGAATAAAATAAAACAGACCAAGAGAAATCCATGTTAACATTATTTATTTTGCTCAGTAATTTGAGATGCACAGTCAAAGCTCAAGTCTATTTGATCACGTTTCACTTCTGGTGCTACAATGCAACAATACTCCGGAGACTCACCTAGAAAACAACGGTTCTGGAAGAATCTATCATAGCTCCATTAAAACTTCAGCTTCATCCTCCTCTCCTTGCCTTCTTCCCCTCATTAATCAACAGTCCAGCCCTCGGGGCTTTACTTTGCGGCTTAGCGCTCCCTACAGTGTGTGTCTGAGTGTGTGTGGGCGTACAGTACAAGGGCATTGTTTGTGTCTGTATTTGCATACGATTGCACGCATGGGTGATTTTTGTGTGTTTAAATGACCCACAGTGATTTTTGGTTTCTGCGTGGATGCGTTCTATTTAATTTAGTTTTCTGTCAAATTAAAAATCAGATGGAAGCTAACATTGTAACTGTCAGCTCTCCCCCGAGAAGCCTCTCATCAGTCACTTATCTCACCGAAAGCGCTGCCAAATTCAATTTAGTCTTCATTTGATCTTGAAAAAGTATACCAAATTGTCTCTTTTGAGATGAGTTGTCTTACTTAAAAAAAACGCTGTGTGCATATGTTGTTTTTTTTTTTAAAGGGGGAGTTGGAGGAAGTTATTCTGAGAGAAAAGTCTCACCCAGCTTTTATGTTTGAATCAGTGTCTATAATGAGTTCCTCTCCTGCAGTTACCTTTCATCAGCCTGCTTGCCAAGCACATTCAGTACAGTGTGCAGCCAAAGATAGCTTCAGCTGTGTGTCTGTGTGTTAAGGGGCTTGTCTTTGTGTCTGTGTTCTTAATTTACTCACTGTGGTGCATAGGTAAACATTATTATGGCCTTGCTAAACGAATAAAGTGTTGCACCTGCTCTGCATTAAATGCGGTCTTGTTGAATAATGTAACCTTGTCCTTTCTATCAAATGGCTTTATTATGACGCTGATTGTTAGTTTTATTTTATTATTTTTATTTCTTTTTTGCTAATGCACCATTACAGACGTCCTGACCTCAGAGTTATCTGTAAGTGAAAGAAGAACAAGTGGTGCATGTTACCTTTTTGGTTTGTTTGGGGCTGAGTTTAGACACTGCTTTTTTTTTTTCTATCCCCTTTTCTTTTTGGGACTTCTTTTAATAGCAAGGAGGTGACAGTTTGCGACTCACTGAGCACCAGGGGTGACAGTTTGGGTTCCTGCCCAGCTTTGCGCGAAACACTCAAGATGACTCACTCACATTGCCTGCGAAAGGTTTTAAATTTGCCCTCAATCCTAACGTTGGGGCCTTTTCTGCGACGCTGGAAACGTGGATAGAATTGGACAAATGAATGAAAAACAAAACTATGTTTGACGTTTGAAAATATGCAACCATCACATCAAAATAAAGATTTTGTTGCAAAGTGGCAATCAGCATTGTTAGGAAAAATTGCAATATTTTGATTTTTCTTTCATATTATGGCTTCTTGAATAAATGGTCCAAAATATAATCCTAGTTTTTAAGCACTTTTCTGAGTACTGTACTTGCCACTGTACACGTTGCACCGCCATATAAGTCACATCAGTCCAAATTAGTCTAATAAAAAGGTAAAAAACATAAATGCGCCACATCGCCACATCACATCTATTATGCGTCACTGCTGACCACACGGAAACATGGACCGGTGTTGTGCCAAAAATCGACTGGCTGCCAAATTGTGGCCACAGGAGCGTGCCCGGGAGGACTTTAACAAGAATTTAACAAGATTAACACTTAAAAAACAAATTGTTTTTTTGTGCCCAACCTTATAGTAAAGGTGTGTCTCAGTTGAACTTTTTCTCAATACATGCACTTTAATGGTCAAATCAGCTGCATTTCTCCTGGGCGGCGAAGCAAAATGCAGCTGATTTGTCGTTTGCTCCAGGAGTTCTGGAGCGAGACGAATGTGGCTCTATGGCAAGCCAAGTGTCTCATTAATAGCCACTTTAACCTATTAATGAGACACTTGGCTTGCCATATTACTCGACCGCCCTCTAGCGGCTGGAAATGGCAGTGTTCAATATTTTCCATGTAAGAATGAATGAAATTGTCCGATCTCAGCCAAAAATTAGAATATAAATATGGGAGAAAAACATAAATAAGTTGCTTTGTGGTATAAGTCAGAGGACATGCTAATTTATGCAAACAGGTGTGACTTATATAGCGAAAAGTAAGGTACCAACAACTAGTGATGGTTTTGAGCTGGAAAGCCTACAATTTTTGCTGCGTTCCGTTAGTACCACTAAAGCTATTTTTTAATACCACCTTGGAAATCCCAGTATCTAAAAAAGGTTTATGCTCATGATATCAGGATGATCTAGTTATTAAAATGCAGCTTCAAACGCCAGGAATCTGAAAATGCGCTTAATTCATTTCAACCAGGGTATTTTTGGGTTACAAGATGCGGCCAAAGATTTATACATTTAGCTTTTAACATTTATTAAAGTAGTAACAAAACCTGGATGTCTTTAAATAAAATGTGTCATGTTGCGAGTACCAATTCAGTGTGATTCAAAGTAAATTTAGCCATTTTTTTTTTTCATAATTTTGTGTCTTCATCTGTCACAGATCAGTGAGATACTACCTCTAGGTATAACTCTGTTCTCCACCACTTTGGAAACAATATTTGAGCATATCAAAGACTTTGTATCTGTAAATCTGATATTATTCTAAATAAATATATACTGTATATATAAATATAT
>JARVLU010000600.1:20739567-20751768 GCA_031762415.1 Simpsonichthys santanae
AACTTTTGATCTGTGATTTGTGTTCTATTCTGAATAAAATATTAGATGTTGGCACCTCCACATCATTGCATTCAGTTATTCTCAATTTGATTAGTGTCCCAACTTTTTGGAATCCAGTTTGTAATAAGCCGATGTGTTTGGACACAGAAACTGTGATAATTTTCATTTTTATTTGTAGTAAATAAAAGATCTAGGAATCACAGCTGAGACATTTCCTGCAACAATCTACTAAAGTTAAGCATCTTCAGAGCTTTGGTTCTCCCACTAACTCAGGCAAGGAAGTAAACTAATGGGAAAATAAACCTCAGTGGAGGAAAAAGGCGACGGTTATTCTTAATTATTCGCCCCGACCCACGGGGTGTTTGAAAGTAACCCAAGCATGACTCAGCAAATTGACTGTGCTGATTGGATAATTCTCATGTGCGCGGTGAAACAGCCAGAAATCAAACACCCAAGCAGTGTGGTCCAAAAACTGGATTTCTTACCTCCCTTCAGTCTAAAACTCTGGCACTAGTTCTGTCGCAATAAATAATAAATCAATTAATTGCATGATAAATGAAAATTATCACCCTAATTTTCATTTATCGGCTTTTTCGTTTCTTCGTGTTTCTCTCTTTCTATTGGACACTGGATGACAAAAGGCTCCGGTGCTCTTCACTGACCCCTCCCTTTCACTTTTCTTTAAAATCCATTTTAACCATCTAAAATTGTGTTTTTGGATCATTAAAAGCAGCTAAGCTGAGAAGCTAAGCTACGAGCGAAGCTAACAGGCCGACCTCAGGGAAAAAAAAAAAAACCTTGTCTTCTAGAAGCACCTAAATTCACGGTTGAAACCTGTGCCTTCGTATTAAAAACTTGTTTTTCTCTGCAAAATGAAGCTGACAACTTGTTTACTGATTATTAATTAAAGGTTTGTGTGGAAAAATGCTATGCTAAAGAGCTCAAACCACATCAAGTGTCCGCCATTTTGAGAACCAGAGAGAAAGAAACACGCTGCTCGCTCCCTCGCTAGCCATCCTTCGGTTCAGTCTTATACTGCCATCCGGTGGTCACAACAGGTACTACATACAATACAAATTAAATATTTCATCTTAAATTTGACAACAATTAAGTATTGTCAAATTTCAAACAATATCGTATATCGCAATAATTCCGTAGACAATTTATCGCCCAGCAACATTTGTTATCGTGACAAGCCTATCTGGCGCAAAAGGTGGCGGGTGCGTTTCTTCAAGAAATACACCTGTAGTTGAGCCCACCCATTGGTATACGTCACCGTAATCCAGATTTTGATCCATGGATCTTGTATTTTAAGAGCGACGGTCATTATTCTTTGTGGTACATGCAGCCTCCCCGTTTCCGCGGTCACAGCTGCTGCTAGGCTGCCATTAGGGTTGTTACACTTCGAGGAAGCAAGGTGCAGACAGGTGTGTGTCAACATGCATGCATGAATGGCTGCTTGTGTCCTCGCCGCTTCGCTCCGGCTCTGTGGAGTGTGTGTGTCCCTGTCTGCTCTGGCCCCAGCAGCTGCCACCTCAGGCCAGATAGGATGACATGACCTTCCCTGGTAATGAAAAGGCACTGACAAATCACTGTCTGCTTCTCAGAGAGAGCACGCAGGAGGAGGGATGCTGACGCCATCATCCTCCCTTCTCTTTCTTTTTGTCCGTTTTATGCGCTCCCCGTGGGTTTATTATTATTTTTATGTAAGTGTGTCCACATTTAAGTCTGCTGTCCAGAAGTATGGCTCTCCTCTGGGATCTGGCACCACAAAATCAGTGTTTATGACTGATGGGATGTGCTTGGTCTCTCTGTCTTCTCTTAAGATTTCTGCCTTGTGTTTTTCCCTTTTTTTTTTTTTTTTTTTTTTACTTTAATTGGCTTTGGTTGAGGAGAGGGATTGTCTTGGCAAACATGTGAAAAGGATCTGCCTGGTTGCGCACCAATCGTTTCAACAACCTATTAAATGCAATTCTAAGGGAAGAGAGAGTGCACGGAAACTTTCTATACCATGAACTGCATTTAAAGCGTATGTCTCTTGTTCTTCTCTGTTTCAGGGAGTGGTGGAGAAGAAAGACTAAAAGACAGAGGTGTGTGTGGATGACTCACCTGTTATGACACATTCTGTTTTGGTCTCACACCCACACCTTGCCCCTCTGCGCCTCCTCCCACAAACTGTTCCCCAACTCACACAGGAAAACACTTTTTTCTTTCTCAATGTCTCTTTCTTTACTTGCACATCATGTTTCTTCGTGTACCTTTTTTTTATTTTTAACTAGACTTCTCTCCCCGTGGCTCTGACTCGCACTCACCCAGTCACTTGACACTGATTGCCGGGCTAACTGGCTCGTGCTTTATATTCCGAGTACTAGCAAGTTGCGTCTGAGCCCGTTTCCTTTTTAATGGCGTCATGACTCCCGGCTTCTCACACAGCAGATTCTCGGTGTGTATTTGTTTTCCTTTTAGGACCTTTTCTGGTCTAATTACCTGCCATTCCTTGACAGGACTGGTAGCCCATATGGAGACCAAAGCCCGGTCCTAATACAGTGCAATGCCATTTTTGGATGAAGGAATTAAGGCTAAAGTGAAGTTTATGTTAAGCACCGAGTTAAGCTACTCTAGTGAATGGAATACAATGTCCCAAATTACAAACTCATATACAGTACCTGGTTACCATTTCAGGACCCCTTTTGGTGTACAGTAGTCCCTCGTTTATTGTGGGGGTTATGTTCTGGACAAACCCCCCCAAGTAAGTGAAATCCATGAAATAGCAACGTTTATATTTAGTTTTGTGTTTATATTTATTTAAGGCTTTATAAACCCTTCCCACACTCTTGCAATGCTTTAAACTCTTAAACCTATTAATTTTAGCAACATATACTGTATATGTAGCTACTAAATTTTACTCACCAGCTCAGCAGGACAGCTGCGGCTCAGTTCCGCTCCAACTTGGTTCAGTTTCAGTAGACCTACCCTGCCGGTTCTGGTCAGTCCTCTATCGCGAGGTAGTGGCTCCAGAAAGAAGCCCTACAGCGAAGCATCCGCTGCTCAGAAGTCCTCGTGGGCCGGCTAGCAGCTCTCAGGTTCATCGATGAGTCTGGGGATCCGGTTCTATGCAGGCCTCGAGCACTGAAGCGCATTTTTGGAAGGGGCCCGGACCTTAGGGTGGCTCCGGAGAGAGGCCAAACCAATGGCGGTGCACGTCCCCACTCAGAAGTCCTCGTGGGCCAGGTATGCCGATAGGTCTGGGGGTCCGGTTCTGCTCCGGTTCCCAGTGGATTCTGTGCAACTCTGTGCATCCGCTGGGCACCGAAGTCACTGTTAAGCACTGAACTTTTCCGGATCGGATCAAAACTTTCCTCCGCAGAAAGCAACGGCTGGAAGCACTGTTGGCTTCTGGGAAATGTAGTCCTTTTGAGAGAAAACTACAAAATGGCAGCGCCTGTCCGAAATATTTCATGTTTTTTGGTTAACTTTTTACTGTACAGTATCCCGTACTGTCCCAAACACGTGAGTAATATTAAAGTTGACAGTCATGTATCATATACTTTTTGTTCTCATGTTCAGTTTTACTTTGAAAAACCGTGAAAGAGCGAGTCCGTGAAAGTCGAACCGCGAAGTAGCGAGGGACTACTGTAATCACCGACCTTGTCAGGACTGGTAGTTGTTATGCAGACAAAGCCTGATCTTAGCACAGAGTCCTACTAATGAAGAAATACAAACATCTGCGTGTGGACACAAGTTCTCTATATTATGATTTACTCAGCATTTTTCACCAACAACAGTTTAGAAAATAATCTTTTTGTCAATGTTGCCATTTGCAGTTCAGCAGGAAAACAAAACTCTAATTTGCGGATCAAATTTTAATCAACCCCTGTATGCATATCGACTCGAAACGTGTCGCAACTTCTCGCCGGCGTAGCGGCTTCCATACGTGCTGCAGGTTAGACTTGATTACAGCGTCGTGTTTGGTTTTGCGCCTTCTAAAATATTGATCAGTGGCCACTTCCTCCTTGTTTGGTGCACGATCAGCAGCCTGCCAGCCACTTTATCCTCAGCCCACCTCTGTGAACACAACTCCAAACAGCAACCTAATGCATTATTAATGTCCTCACAGCTACACAGGAACAGCCCCTCTGCCCGCAACTATCCATTACTTCCTTTTAGTGAGTCTAACTAAAATGAACTGCGGTGCAAATTGGTCCAATTCATTGCCATTAAGCTGCAGAGGGAGATGACAGAAAACAGTTTAAAAAGATGATTTAATGGAGTTATCTAATGTTTTTAAAACAATAAACCTGATAATATATTCTTCAAATTAAACTTATGCCAAATTTATATATTTATTTTCATCAAAGGTTGATGTTTTCACATTTTAAGGAAACTTTAAGAAAGAATTGGCTGTTTATCTACAAATGATTGAGTGAATACCGAGATGGTCGCCATAGATGATCAACCTTAGCAGACACACAAATGTCCGTAACAGTCGAACTTACAGATAAGTAGAGAAATTGCATTTCCTGCAAAAATGTAGTGTGAATGCTTATTGCTGAAGAACATGCTGAAAAACAGCTAAAATAAGTTAAAAACAGCTGAAATTTGCTAAAAACATGCTGAAATTGAAAAACAAGCCTAAATTAGCAGAATAAAGAACACATATTTGCTGAATTAGGTTTAAATAAGCAGAAATGAACATAAAATGAATAAAATAGCTAAAAAGATGAAGTTAGCAAAAAATAGCTGAAAAGTAGCTAAAAAGGCAGAAAGATGCTTAAATTACCGGAAGAAAGTCAAGAGAGAACAGTTTTGCCCAATTAGGCTGAAAGATGCAGAAGCAAGTACAAAGAAGTGGAAATTATCTGAAAAAAGCAGATAGTAGCAAAAACTGCTGAAAAGTAGCTAAAAAAGCAGAGAGACGCTTAAATTACCAGAATGAAGAGGAGAGTTGTTGAATTAGTCTGAAATAAATTTAAATGAATGCAAAAATAGTGGAATTAACTGAAAATAGTCAATTTATCATAAAAGCTAAAATAAATTAAACTTGCTGAAATAAACTGAAAGGCGCATAAGAAACAGAAATTAGCAGAAATAAGTTAGAAGAAGCATACAAATGTTGTAGTTAGCAGAATAAAGCAGAAAGGAGCACAAAACAGCTAAAAGAACAACTGAAATTAGCTGAAAAAAGTTTAAATTTGCACATGGAAGCTGAAAGAAGCTGAAGCAGAACAGAATGTAAAAAGAGCAGTGAATGGTTCTAAACAGATCTAAACGTTTGAAGGGTGTAAAATGAGCTCCATTCATTTCCTATGAGGAACAAAATACCAGAAAAGGCTAAATATTTCAAAAAGCTAAAGTTGCACCAACGCCAAGTCAGCACCCTTCTCCTAAATGAGCTGAAAGTTTTGATAAAACATTTGTTGAAACAGCACAAAAACTGTGGAACGAGAAGATGGTGAAAAACAAATGGAAGAAAAATGGATCACAATAGTGTGAATGCTTCATAAACATTCGCACAATAAGCTAAACTGACGTGGTAGTAGCTGAGTTATCCTCAACACACACTTCGACAGTAACTAAGCAGTGGTACCATGAGAAGACCTACAAGGTGATAGATACTTAGTTGTTTGGGATTCAAAAAGCAAAAATAACCTTTTTTTTTTTTTTTTTTTTTTAATGTATCCTCTTTGTGTCCCCGAACAGAAGCCAGGCTGCTGATGACTTTCATCCCCCGAGCGCAGACCTTCCCCAGCTTTCTGTCTGATGAGGCCGAGCAGCAGGAGAGCTGCCCCCAGGAAGAGGCACCATCGCCCTCTGGTGGCTGTGAATCAAGTTGCAGTCTCAGACCGCTTCAATGACAGTGAGCAGTTCCAGCAACTGTGGACACTTTACCCCTCCCTGTAGATTCAGACACCTGTACACTGACATGTAATATATTGTTTCTTGGCGATACTTATAAACAGCAACTCCAGAATGAGTAGAGGAGGATTTCATCCTTATTATGCGTGAATGCAGATGTAACGGTTGCACCAAAAATACGTTGAAGGGTGATTTAAAGTGGTTTATGTCTTCGTTACTTTGTTCTTCCTCTAAATGAAAGGCACTTGACAACGTGTTAAAAGCACCAACTTAACAGTCCCAACTTTTAGGAGAGGTTTTGGTTCCAAAGTTGATCAAATTACAACGTGCTCCGTCAGCGATAAGTTGGGAGAGAAACTCCACCAGTTTGGACACGTAGTCCTCCCACACTTAACTGCACCCTGCGTTCTTTCAAGAATGTGAAATCGATCAATGCCTTCCACCAGAACGATCTGATGTTGATGGCAGTGATGAATCAGCGAAAGCCCCTAATCGGTTACGACCGGCAGGAAAAAAGAAGCAAAAGTCATTCAGAAACGTGCTCCAAGGACAGAGGGGCGTTTTGTCACATCAGAGATGATAAACCCTCTCACAGCCTCGTCTTTAACTTTCACTCCATTAAATTGACTTTAATAGCTCCCCAGCTCTTCAGAAGCTGCATCGATCAGGGGTATCAGGTAAGATGTTCGTTAAGATTATATATTAGATGAAGGATAATTGTAATTTTGTTGTTCTACTAAGAGTTAAACAAGATTCCAGTGGAGGTGTCCTTTACTCTTGTTAAAATATGGAAGTAGGCTGCAGTTCTGGAAAGTGAAGCAAAGGTTAAGTGCCTTAAATCTGACCTCGGTTTTGTTCGTGTCAAAGAGAGCCAGAAGGTGTTTGGATCCATCAGAACCCTTTTCATTTGAAGCATCATCTTGAGCAAGTTTATTCACCAGTAAACCGTAGCATCATGACCACGGTGGACAGTGATTAGCATTTCAGAATGCAACGTTCGAAATAAAACTGAACTCTGAGGCGAGAGACCTCCAAATGTTCCCAGACACGCGTGATGTGCCGTGAGCGAGTCCAATCCCTGATTTTCTCTACTCAACAATTCACAAGCTCAAAACGATTTACGGTAGTCCCTCGCCACTTCGCGTTTCGACTTTCGCGGACTCGCTCTTTTGTGGTTTCTCAACGGTTGTCAACTTTAATATTACTCACGTGATTGGGACGGTGCGAGATAAAAAAGTTAACGAAGAAAAAAACGTACAGGCGCCACCGTTTTGTAGTTTTCTTTCAATAACTATACTGCAAGGCCAGTCAAAAGAACTACAATACCCAGAAGGCTACACTGCTTTCTGCTGAAATGGAGGGATAGTTTTGCAACGCAAATCTACGCCATCTATTAAGCTGACAGAACTGACGGGAAAGTCCAAATGATCCTGAAGATTAATTATCCACGTGCACATCAACCAGGACGGGGCGTTGGGCTTTGTCTATGCAGGGTAGGTCTGCAGAACCGGAACTGAGCTGCTGCGCTGCAGAGCTCGAGTAAAATTTTGCAGTATTGTACATATGTTGTTAAAACTACGTAGGTTTAAGAGTTTAGAACATTGCAAGAGTGTGAGAAGGGTTTATAAAGCCTTAAATATACATATAAATACTAAAATAAATAAAGCGTTCCTACTCCGCAGTTTTTCACCGATCGTGGTACTATGTGGAACGTAACCCCCGTGATAATCGAGGGACTACTGTATAGACAGTGAGCTAATGTCAATCACTTCTGGGGTTTCCTGTCCTTGCTCTGACTGGTTCAATTTGTTGTATTGGAGGAAAAAGTTGATAAATGGTCATAATGTTATGATAGATCTGTGTACTCATTAAATTAAGCAGAACGTGTCTCAATGCAGCCTTTAAAACAGCAAGTCGCTCATTTATTTATTAATAGCAGGACCGTCAACCACAATAAAATAAAGTAGAATCTAAAAGTAATGACTTGTAAATTTTGGATTTTTTAAAGCAAAGTTCACGTATCGATTGAACAACATCCAACTTGCAGACAATTCATCTTTAACTGTGCCCAAATTGTTAGTGATAAAGACAGACAAGCTGTTTGTCATGTGTTGTTGTCAAGCTGTTGCTTTGTTTTATCTTTTAAATTAGTCAAAAACAAGCAAACAAACAAAAAAGGTATTTCCCAAAGTGTAAAAAAAAAAAAAAAATTATAAAGTGTAACAAATTCCTGTTTTATGTTGGTGGCTGCAGCGAGAAATTAGCACCGTAGCGAAAATAATGGCAGAAAATGAATGAAACGTGTTCAGTGTCATTTCTTGAAGTTGTTGCATGACTGAAATATTTACACGACCCTTGAGATGATAACTGATCCAATACAAAGTGCCTTTGGACGCTGACTGCGGTGACACCCGACCAAAGCAGATTTTGGGCTCAGAGTTCGCTCTCCGCCTTCCAAACAGCTACGGAAAGTCTTTGTCATGAAATATTGTAGACCCAGTGCAAATGAAATACAACATCTGCAGCGCTCTGGTTTTTGTCATCAGTTGTTTGTTCTTTCAGTAAATCAAAGGGTTTCCATGGACAATCAAATGTAGGCGCAGAACAGCTGTTTTGGTATTTTGTTTCTTCTACTCCATGTTGTCTTGTCATTACTAGGCCTGTCACAATAAATAAATCAATTAATCGCATGATAAATGAAAATTATCAACCTCATTTTGATTTATTGGCTTTATCGTTTCTTCGTTTCTCTCTTTCTACTGAAGACACCGGATGACAAAAGGCTCACCTCCGGTGCTCTTCACTGACCCCTCCCTTTCTCTTTAAAATCTGTTTAACGATCCAAAATCGTGTTTTTGGATCGCTAAAAGCAGCTAAGCTGAGACGCTAAGCTGCGAGCTAAGCTAACAGGTCAACCTCGGGGAAAAAGCCTCCGTCTTGTCGAAGCTCCAAAATTTACGGTTGAAACCCGTGACTTTGTGTAAAAAGTTGTTTTTCTCTGCAAAAAGAAGCTGAAAGCTTGTTTACTGATTTTTTTAATTAAAAGCTTTGTGTGAAAAATGTTACGCTAAAGAGCTCAAACCACACCAAGCGTCCACCATTTTGAGAACAGAAGAAATGGGAGGAGAGACACATCAGTGGTCCTTCCTCTCATTTTTCTTAAAGAGACACGTTTCTTGCTCCCTCACTATCCATCCTTTGGTTCAAACAGTCTTATACTGCCATCCAGTGGTCAAAAAAAGGTACTACACTCAAAACAAATCAACGTTTCTACTTAAATTTGACCATAATTACTAATTATGGTCAAATTTCAAACAGTATCGCAATAATTTGAGCAAAATTTGTTATCGTGACAGGTCTGGTCATTGATTTATGTTTAGAGCTACTCGAGGTTCCCAAGAAGCTAGAAAAATACAAGCACATGTCTTTACATCCATTGGTGGACATCTCATGTTGTATTCATGTGAAACACTAAACATATTGAGTCTCAAACTGACTAGCATTAGATAGTTAGTCTGCATTCCAGAGCCTCAAATATCTGTGACCAGTATTTTACTTGAGGAAGATCGTTCTTGATATATCTGGCCACATCTCTACCCTAGTTTTCTTGTTTTAGCTCAACTGTGGTTAACTCTATATAAATTAGTCTCCCTACATTAGTAGGTACAAAAATGACTAGAGAACGTTCTAGCTGACTGTGCTCGAATGCCATTATTCTACTTGTTTGTAGAAGTCATTTTTGTTGTTACAGTAGGATTGTTTTGTCCAAAATGGTTTTTTGTTGTTGTTCTGTAAGTTTATATGTTAATAGCACTTTGGATACGAGTGTAGGACTGCAGTTTTGAGTAAATGTACATATGTAATGTTTTGATGATCAAGGGTAATAAATTGAATGTTCTCTCATGCATAGTCTTTTTTGAGAACTCTGTATTGACATTCAAACACAGCACAGGTAAAAAATGTGTTCTTTAGAGACATTTTGAGACATTCAGCTGCTGCTCCTCCACACAGAGAGGATAATCAGTTGAGGTGGTACAAGCATCTGGTCAGGATGACTCTTGAACGCTTCACTAGGGAGGTTTTCCAGGCATGTCCATCTGAGAGGAAACCCCGGGGAAGATCCAGAACACGCTGGACAGACGAGGTCTCCTGACTAGTCTGAGCCTTTGAATCCTCCCAGAAGAAGTGGCTTAAGGAAGAGATGTCTGATCCTCCCTGCTCAAGTTTACCCCTGCGACCCGACTCCGGAACAAGTGAAAGATGAAGGATAGAAACATTTTTGTTTGTTTGAAGGTAAATTTCTTGCTCAGGCAGGTTTATCACTAACACATTTCACTTTTATGAGCTATCTGGTCTCTATAACCAAAGCAAGACGAGTTTGTATCCTCCGCAGTGCTGGTTGGACTTATCTCATTATTTTTGTTTGTTTGCGGAGCATCAGGATCTCAAGGTGCAGTCTAGGTTTGGGGACCTCAGGGTCTCGTCACTGCTTGTATCTAGGAGTCTTGTTCCCAATGAATAGTAGGCTGAAGCAAGAATCAGGCTTGTCTGCCGTAATGCAGCCAGTATGTCATCGTGAAAGAGGTGAGCTGCAAGAAAAAGTTCTCATTTACAGCTCTGCCAGCGTTCCAGCTCTCATCTGTGGGCATGAGATTTGGATCATGTCAAAGAACAAAATCCTGGATACAAGCGGCTGAAATGGGCTTCTTTTGTAAGACAGCCAGGCTCAACTTTGGAGATAAATTAAGAAGATTGGAGTATAGCCGCTGCTCCTCTGCATCGAAAAGAAGTCAGGTGAGGTGACTTAGACATCTGGACACCTCATACTGGAGTATTCTGGGCACATCCCACTAGAAGGAAGAATTGTGAGTAACCACAACTTGCTGGGGAGACTGTGTATCCTGTCTAACCTGGGTATGCCTTGGGATCGTCTAGGGGAGTTCGAGCATGTCACTGGAGAAACCAATGTTTGGGATTCGCTCTTGGACTTCTTGTCTCTGTTACCAAACAGCAGAAAATGGATAGAGAGACTATTTCGCAACGGTTGAGTAAGTACAACAACCCACTGGGGACAAAAACCTCGCAGTAAAGTTGATCAGGGACACCCATGAGTGACTGAAACTGAGGAAGCACTAAGAACTCTTTAGGAACCAAAAGTTCTCAGAAAACTTACAAAAAAAAAATCCCTCATAAAAACATTATAGTAGCATTAAAACCTTTTTTTTTTTTTTTCAATGAGCTTACTCAAAAAGCACCAAGATTAATTTAATAAAACCTGTTTCAGATTATTTTGTTGAACAGTCAGTCTCCCATTTATTTAAAGTATAAAATGTGACTGTCATCTTGGGGGCATGTCTTTCTAAGGGCCCTTTCTGGGGTTTTATGAAAATAGTAATTAGATATTACATTAATTGGACCATAAAGTGCAAATAAATAATTTGTAGGGAGATTTCTTTGGATAATAGATTTTATATCTGGATGTCCATAGAAGGGTGTGGTTTGGATTGGACGCAGCATGACAAAACTCGATTTTAAAATTTATTCTTTGAAGCAGAAAACTCACAAAGTCAGCAACAAGCAAACCTCCAAGTAAAGTGAAGTGCCGGTCAACAGCTTTAGAAGTCTTCAAATATTGCAAATAGAATAAAAGTCTCAGAAGAGTCAACTGGGTCTGAAGTAATAAAAAAAAGTTGATTTGTGAAGTTCAAGATTTTTTTTAAGAGTATAAAGTAAAACTAGGGCTTTTGAAATTACTTTAGCCTCAAGGCAAGGCTGTTTCTTCAAGGAACACCTTTAGAGGGAAAAGACAAATGGAAAGCTTTGATTTAAGAAGTGGTTATTTGATTTCAGCCCTCTTCACCCACATCACAACAAACTCGTGGAGGTTTAGGCTACAACAGTTTTATTCTTGTTTTCAGTCACAGATATGAGTTTCAGTGCTGTTCACACAGAAACGATCAGTATCACAGTCTTACAGTTACAGCTTCCACCGTTTCACAAGGGGACAATGAAGGGAAAAACTGACTCCAGGCTTTAAAGTCCCTTCCACATTTCAACAACGTCCACATTTTTCTCTTTTCGTAGCGGAACAGCCCGCTTTATCCGTTACCGCTTCAGCCACTGCCTCCATCTCTACAGAGACAAACGAACGGAATTTCACACCGTTTATTCGTACGACAGTGCCATAAACTAGGGGTGCACCGATAAATCGGCCGGCCGATTTATCGGCCCCAATTTCCTTAATTTTGGGAAATCGGAAATCGGCCATTGCTTGCATGAGAAACCGATTTTACAGATTTTTTTTTAGTTTTAACAACAATTGTCTAAACTTCATTTATATTTCAG
>JARVLU010000600.1:20755165-20772525 GCA_031762415.1 Simpsonichthys santanae
TGCATTGTGGGGAATGTAGTGTTGGTGCGTGCAAAACACCAGCGGGCGGCTGTGGACTGCGGGCCGTTTCTAATAATAATGAAATATCATCCAGGGGGCCATAGATAATTAATTCGCGGGCCGGATCTGGCTCGTGGGCCGGTACTTAGACATATGTGTTTTAGAGGGTGGAAGTCCTTCTAAAAGTGAACTCCAGTCTGATTAGCTGCCAGCTTGAGTCCTCTTTGACATCTTCTCCATGATTCTCCAGACTTTAACTGCTCCGACTGCCATCTACTGCAGGTAAGATACTGCCTACTAATAAGATTTTTCACAAAAACCTCATTTTAAAAATACAAACCATCTCCTTACGATATCACAGCTCATTTGATGTCAAACAAAGAACACGAATCTCTAATCAATATATGTTCGCTGAAAAGAGCCTATAGGGTTGTACCTGTGCCTCATTGCGAGAATGAGGATGGCGGTGAGCAGAACGAGTCCAGCAGCTCCAGCCCCGATGTAAATGTACATCATGTATAAGGACAGGCTGAATCCACCTGCTTATATAATAAAAATACAAATCACCAAAAATAAAAACAACCTGAAATGCAGACTGTGAAAAGAACGCTGCTTGTGTTTGTGAGGAAATTGGATTTGTGACATAAATCCCACTCAGGCCTGAGACAAACACGTTGCATCAAAACATAAGTTTACAGATACAAACAAAAAGCTCAGCGCTGAAAAAAAAAAAAAAAAAAGAAAGAAAAGAATAGAAACAGGAATTTGTGGTTTTAGCAACTTTTGTAGTGGTTGAGCCTGACGTCACAAGCATCTTCTAGCCATTTAATTAATTATGTTATATTTTATGAGTTGTAATGTCTCGGTAAACAATTTTCAGCATGAAAACGGATTTGTCAAACAGTGATGAAGCCTGGTTGTTTTTATTTTACCTGAAATGTGAACAGTCAGCTGAACGGTGGTGGTCTGCTCACCCACGTCCGTGCGAAAAGTGCAGCGATAGAAGCCGCTGTCTTGCGGTGCAACATCAGTCAGGTGCAAACTGACATCCAGGCTGTCTGCACAGTCGACTCGGCCTCTGTGGCTGTAGTTCTCCCCCACCAGGCCCCCCTCCACCGTCTTACACACTCCGATAATGGTCCAGGGATGGCCAAGCAGCATCCTCTCAAATATGACCTGGTAGACGATACCGTTGTGCTGATGGTTGCACCTGATGGTCATGTTGTCGCTATGCTCTGCTACCAGCTCTGCGTCTGCTATGGTCGCCTCTGTGGGAACGGCCTCCGTGATGTTCCCTTCTTCTGGTGCTTCGTCTGCAAAAACGTTTATTTCACACATTAATGGGGTTTGGGTTCGTGTTTGGGGAGTTGTTCAACCGAAGCAGATTCATCCTAAATAGTTTATAGGTTCTGTTTCATCACTTCCTGTTTACCTAAATCCTCCACCTGAATGTTCCTGGTCCAGGGTCCCCGAGGGAAGGTCTGGATGGAGCAGTGGTACTCCCCAATGTCCCGATGAGTAACGTTCCTCATGGAAATGCTTCCATCCATTGGCGAGTTCCTCAGGAACTCAAGTCTCTCTCGGTACAGGTGAGAGAAAGACTCTCCGAGGTCTGGATGGAAAACAGCCATGGGATTATCGTCTGGCACTTTGGTCCAGGACACCATGGTCAGTTTACCGTCCCAGGGGCACAAACAGCTCAGCACCATCCCCTCCTCCAACCGAACCACGTCAACTTCTTCCTGTTGGACGGCAACTGGACAGTGTGGGGGTTATATGTGTATGACATCACAGCTTCCATATGGTTATTAAAATCATATTTAAAACATTAAACAATTTTGCAGATTAACACAACTATCATCCTTTATCCTTCTAGACCAGTGGTTCCCAACACTAGTCCGTGAGGAACACCATCCTACATGTTTTCGTTGTTTCTCTGCTCCAACACACCTGATTCAGTCATTTAAATCCTTCCTCAAGTCCTACAGAAGCCTGTTAGTCACCTGTTCATTCAAATCAGGTGTGTTGGAGTAGAGAAGCAACTAAACCATGCAGGATGGTGTTCCTCAGGGATCAGGGTTGAGAACCACTGTGAATCTAGACCAGTGGTTCCCAAACACTTTGTACTTTTTGTGTTAACAATGGCAAAAACTTGTAACCACAAATATTGGTTGAATGACACAAATATAGGCTACAAAAATAAACAAATAAATAAAGCAATTACATAAGAGCATGATGGAGCACAATACTAAAAAGGTAAATTAAATTTTTTTTAACCCTTACGTTAACTACCTATCTTTTGAAACAATTTTATTAAAAATAAGCTAGCACATATGTGTAAAATATGTGTAAAAAATGTGGTTCTTCGGGATTTGGTGTTCTAAATCAGTGGTTCCCAACACTGGTCCTTGAGGAACACCGTCCTGCATGTTTTACTTGTTTCCCTGATTTGACTTGACTGACTTGAATGAATGGATGATTAACCAGCTTCTGCAGAACTTGAGGAAGTAATTAAATCACTGAATCAAGCGTGTTGGAGCAGGAAACAACTGAAACATGCAGAGTGGTGTTCCTCAGGGACAAGGGTTTGGAACCACTGAAATTTAAACAACAGATAAATTGCACATGGTTTAGGGTACAAAAAAAATAAAACATCTCAAACTACAAATACACAACAAAGCACCAAAAGCATTAAATAAAACTAGACATTTAACCCACAATACTCTTGATAGTATAACTTGGTTAGTTATAAAGTAATTTGTTTATATTATTTATAGAAAAATAACAGCATAGTACTGTGTGTAAACCTTGAGTGGTCCATCATGTCTTTATATTTTACTTCCAAGCAGCTGAATTTGTTTGATATTTTTTAGAAGCGGTCTTAATAAATAGCTATTTGTCTTTCTGTTTTTTTGGTTTCTTAGACATTAAACTTTGAATTTTAAATCATTAAGGCATTAAAATCTCCTAAACGCAGACAAAAGAACTAACTTTAAATTGGATCTTTAGGCACTTTGTTACCAGAAGCCTGTCACAAACACTCAATTTGTTCCCATTTTCTTTGCTGAATCAATACAAGGTAGTTTCCTGAAACGATTACTTGAAACTTAGCACACAGTTCAAACATGATGCATTTCTTAAGTCCCGTGTCAGGTCTGACAATTCTTTTTTCATGTTTCTTAAAAACTTGACTTCCAGACATTGTTCATCTATTGCAGAATTTTTTTTAATTTTTTTTAAAAGACCTGGCACGTTGTCTTCGACTTGTCGAAATTCCTCAAAACAAACAAACAAACAAAAAAACTAATTGCACAATTTGCTGCAATGGTCTGGTTGAAAAACTGGACAGAAAATGAGCAGAAAGCAGAAACTAAACCTGGCTCCTTGGAAACAAAATATAAAAATTAGATGCAGTTTGAATCTTTATTTCATTTTATTTTTAAATACTGTTAATCTAAAGTTGGAAGACGGTTCAAAATCATATACTGTACTTTACTTACTGAGCAAATACTCCTACGCAGTAAGGGCTGAAAATAAATATTTCTTAACACCATCTGAAGGACTAAAATCACCAGCAGGTCATCACATGGTTAATGATAACTACACCATCTTCTGCCAGTACACATAAACATGAATAACTATTATAATGAAAACCTTTTAAAATGTTTTTCTATAAATAAACTCTTAAACATAGAGCTCATTAGTTATTTAATAAATAAGGTAAACTAATGTATAAATGTAAATACATTGTGCTTTATAATTTTCAAAGCTGTAAATAGAGACAATATTATTATTATTATTAAGCACCTAAAATTCATGTCAGTACATAGAAAATAAACAGATATTTCTCCATACCTTTAAGAAAATGAAGAAAGATGAGTACCATGAAGTACCAGGAGTCCTTTTGTACAGCTTCCATTTTGCCTCGCAGAGGGAGAATGAAAGCTGCATTGATGAGACGAGTGGAGAGGCGCCTGAGCTGCACTTCCTGTTAGCTCTCTGGCTACTGAGAAACTCTTCAGCTTCTGGGGTGCACTTCATGACAGCCCGCTCCACACAGAAGGGGTACTTTGTCACAGAGGTCATGGAAACTTGGGTCAAAATATGTCAGGCTGGATTTAATAATATCACAAGAACTGGATTTGGATTTAACATTTTTAGTTAAAGATTTGGGGCCGAGGTAACTCGGTGGTCCGTGCAGTCTCATGAGTCCAGGTTGTGCAAGGAACAAAAATCTATCATGCAAGTTTTCTCACTGTGGAGACCCCTCTACAAGGGAGGCCAAAAGCACATTTTTAGTTGAATATTTCAAGCGAGCTCAAATTTCCAGCGTGAGCAGGTGTGAGTTTTAAAATATCTGAAAACGATGGTGTTTCACAAACAAGCTGGTTGGTGTGAAATGTGGCCCAACACCACAACCACCACAACACAAGCTTAAAGCCACCTAGATGACGAAATGAGAACACAGAAAAGTTGATGCTGCGTTAAAAACTAAATCACATTTATTATAAAACTTGATACAAATCGATACAAATACATTGATTAAAGTCAGATTTTTAGCAGCTGGGAGAGGCGGTCGAGGCACTTGAGCAGGTAAACACTCAGAGGCTCCTCCTGCGTCTTCTCTGCATCTACAAATACAAACAAACTTTAATTATGCAACTGGACAAAGGGTTTTGTGTACATTAAAGCAGGAACGCTATCAGCGTACATAAATACGTGCCTTTTCTGAAGATGGAATGTGCCTCTTCAATTTTCAACCGAACAGAAGGACACTTCAGGGACGTTTTAGCCTTTGAGAGGGATAAGTGACATCGAGATTGTGAAAATTGAGGCATTTTTTCATTAAAAATTATACGTTTATTTTAAAGGGCATGATATTTAGTGTACATAAGCATGATGAAGCTTCAAGACAGATTTACCTGTATGTGCCTGACTAAAAACATAAACCCAGGACAAATCAATGAAACTTAGGATTCCATTTGTCTTTTTACATCAGCAATGAGTTACTTAATAAAAAACAAAAAACTATATAGAAACTTATAGAACTAGAAGACCCTCCGCCAACGCCCGGGTCATTCACGCAGTAAGAACTAGTACAGATAGACAAGAACTCTTTAAAAGATCCCTGCGGTGTTTTCTGTACCATTATACAAGCGGGGCGCCCCGCCCCGAGCGAGACCCCGCCTACTGACAACACAGACGTGAAACCCCACCCCCACCAAAACCTTATCAAAAACAGCAGCAACGTGGTTGGTAACAACTGAACGTAGTAGCACTAGCAGGTGGGCAACACAGACGTGACACCCCCCGCCCCACCCCCAATAAAAAAAATGGCAGCTAGCAGGTGGGCAACACAGACATGACCCCCACCCACCCCCAATAAAAAAATGGCAGCAACGTAGCACTAAGCTAGCAGGTGGGCAACACAGACGTGACACCCTCCCCCATCCCCCTGATAAAAAATGGCAGCAACGTAGCATTAAGCTAGCAGGTGGGCAACACAGAGACGAGATTCCAGTAAACACGGTCCTGGACCCAGAACAAAATGTTCTTGTTCTTTGTGAGAACTTCAATATTTCCTGAAAATGTCATGAACATCTGTTCATAACTTTTCGAGTAATCCTGTGCACAGTCAGACAAACTACACTACCAAAATCATAACCTGCTTGACAGAGGTAAAAAAAACACATTTCAGTCCAAAGTGTGTGTAATGTGTGTGTGCGCGCACGTACCCTTTGATTGTTGTAGAGTAACGCCCACAGTGCAGACGCTCCCATACAGCAGGTTTCCATTTCTCTACTTTCCAGACATGTCAACAGAACTTTCATGGCTTTGTCTGGAAAACGAAGCAATCAATAAAGTCCATAAGTTTATAATAAATCAACTTTATTAATAACCGTCCAAAACCTGGTTTTTATTTACAGTAAGTGTATAGAACAATAGCCGGTAAAACAGCACCAGGGATCACTTTGCTTTATTTAAAAAAAAAAAAGAAGGTTCTTTGTCAGAAAATAGAAAGAAACAGGCTAAAAACTAACATCAAAACTGTTTCAATCACAACTATGTTACAATGACATGTTCAGTCTAAATGACATCAATGTGGAAAATAAGATTCCCTATTTCGTGATTGGTTGAACATTACTCCAAACCTCACACACAGGAAATGTCATTTCACACAGGAAGCAACAAAAAAAAAAAAACTAAACAATTACCATCTCATCATAGTTTCCACACACCTGGTCATGCAACAGCCACCTGCAGCTCACTGTGCGGGTGTCTGTCTGTGTGGTGGGGTGGGGGGTGGAGGGTTACAGAGACCGTGTTTCGGTCTCGGCGGCTTCCTCTGCTTTCATCATCTAGCATGTCGTAGAGTATTTATCTTCTCACAGTTGCAGCGTTGATCATAAACTGCCTGAATTAAACCTCAACTGTAAATGTGACACTAAGCCGTGCATCTAATTGCTTTTATGCACATTTCTGTTTTTTATTTGTCCAAGAAATGTAAATTAATATTGATTTGTTTTGCTCTGAAACAGAACGCTCCAGCGTCAGTATTTGGAGTTACGAACTGTAAAAGTCATATTTTACGAACGTCACTCCCTGTTTGGTCCTGGACTGGTGTAACAATCTCGAGTCGATGGCTAACAGCTTAATGTAGCGACGGCTCGTAGGAACATACGGAAATAAAAATAAATCACAGAGTTGTTGAGATCCAGAGCGAAACTACATGTTTATGAACACAAAAATAAAATAAAAACAATAAAAACAATTAAATCTAGAGTTTAGTGCAACTGGCAAACTCCACATATTAAACCAATTATTAATGTGTGAATGCTTATTAAGCATTCACACTATTGTGACCCTGTTTATATTTATTAAAGTTACTATCCCTGTTCCATATGTTTTTTGGGCCTCTTTTTTGTTCCAGTTTTTGTGTTATTTCAACTTATTTATCAAAAGATTCAGCTTCCTTGTGCAAATGAAGAAAAAAAAAATCAGCTATTTTCAGCTGATTTCAGTTGTATTGTGCTCCTTTTAGCTTTATCCTGCTAACTACAACAGATTTGTTCTTCTTCTAACGTCTTTATGCTGATTTCAGTTTGTTATGCTCCTTTCGGCATATTTCTGGAAGTTTCAGCTTTTTCTGCTATTTTAGCTACTATTTAGCTGTTTTATGCTAATTTGAGCTTTTTCAGCTAATTCCACGTTTATAATAAGTGCTATGCGCTGTGTTTCTGCAGTTAACCCATCGCACCTGGGATACACCCAGGTAGAGCAGTGGGCAGCTATGTAAACGCCCAGGGAGCAAATGGGAATTGGGCGTCTTGCTCAGAGACACCTCAACATGTGGGAATGGCTGGGGATCGAACCTGGGACTTTCAAGTCCCGAGTCAACTCATCTACCTCTACCCCAGCTTGCCCTTGCACTTAATTACCGTAAACTTTTTTCTGACTAAATCAGCAAAAGTGCTCTCTCCACTTCTGGTAATTTTAGCTTCTTTCTGCTTTTTAGCTTTTATTCAGCTGTTTTTTGTTTTTGTTTTGTTGTTGTTGTTTGTTTGTTTTGCTTTTTTTGCAGATTTCTGCTTTTTTTTCCAGAAAATTTCCATTTTTTGTGCTAATTTCTGCTTCTTTCAGCCTAACCTGTGCTCTCTCTACTTCATTTTGGTAGTTTAACCTTCTTGCGGCCTTTTCAGCTATTTTCTACTAATTTCAGCGTTTCTTGTTTATTTTAGCTAATTTACTAATTTTTGTGCTCATTTCTGCTTATTTAAACATAATTCAGCAAATATGTCTTCTTTCTGCTAACCTAGGCTTGTTCTTCCATTTCAGCTACATTTCAGCATGTTTTAGCTAATTTCAGCTGTTTTTCAGCAAATGCTTCAGCAATAAGCATCCACACTGTATTTTCACAGGAAATGTAATTTCTCTAGTTATTTTTGTAGTCAGGTTGACATTTTGCTAAATACAACTAATTATTTTACTGCAAGGAGCAGTAGGTGAGGACATTGCATTCACTCATGTGGGCTTGTAGCATGGAGGTAAAGCCAGCAACATTACCCTGCATGACTCAAACAGCCTGTGTTTGTAGGCAGTTATAACATTTAACCTCAGCTTTTTTCCGTACCATTGGCGATGACGTGTGATTTGCTGGCAGAGCAGAAGCAGAGGTTGTGAAGGGTGAGCAGCGCGTGCCGTCGATGCGGCGCCAAGTCAGCCAGCAGCTCCAGGACTCCGGTCACCTTAAGGATACTCTGCTGGCCATCGTCTGTCGCCGACAGACTGACCAGCAGTCTGAGCCAGAGGGCCAGGAGGCTCACACCACCTACTGACGTGGCCTTCGCACCGGCTGCTTTGGGCACTGGCACTGAGAGGAATGCTTGAAGAAAATTATTCTGAAAAATCACAAGAAAAAAGGAAACTTTTAGCATGAAATGAACACACTGAGCAACTCAGGATGTATTTCAACTGGTCGAGACACTCAACAAAGACCATCTCAGAAAGTTTCAACTTTTGGAACAAAAATTAAAAGTTCCTTTAGTCTGTCTCTTGTTTTGCTCCTGTACCTTCTGCAGGATGCCCCTGCAGTCCCGTGACGCTGTCAGGTTAACCAGGAGAGAGAAGGCGAGGTTCTGGATGGGGCTGTTGTCTGAGGCGAGCGAGGTCAGCTTCATGACGGAGTGCATCAGAGAGCTATTAGAGGAGCCTTTAGAACCTGGTACCCCACTGGGGCTGCTGCTACACACAGAACTGCATGCTGGGAACAGAAAAAATATTCTAATGATGCCCTCAAAAACTAAACCGACACAGCAATCAATGACAGAGAAAAGTGTAGAATCACACAACAGAATATGATTCAACGTCTTTCACAGAAGCCTTTAAGGGGAAACTCCACCTATTTTACATAATGAAGCTGTTACAACGTCCGTGTACGAATTTGCAAAGATACAAAGTAAATTTCATTCTTAAAAGAATGAAGTTTTCTCAAACTTAACATTTTCTTTTGCATATCTAAATGAAATATTTGTCAGGGAATGACGAATTATGTTGAATATTAAGAAAATGGGAAGAAATCAAGTTATCATTGCCACTAAAACACTCAAAAAGATGTGCAAATTAATGTATTACACCACCTTACTCTTTTAAATGTTATGTTTTTAATCCTGTGTGAAACAAGAATACAAACTGTTTAATATTCTTGATAAATACATAATATAAGCAGCTAAACAGGTCACGGTAAACCTTGTTTTATTCTCATTGTCATTACCGTATTTTTAGGCCTATAAGGCGCACCGGATTATAAGGTGCATTAAGCAAAACTAACATTTTAACAGATTTTTGAGCGCCGTGTATCACATAAAATCAGTTTGAGGTCAGCACAACCAGAATTAATACATAAGGCGTACCGGAGTAAAAGGCTCACATTGATTTTTGAGAAAATCAAAGGATTTTAAGTATGCCTTATGGTCTGAAAATACGGTAAGTATCAATAAAGCTTTCTTTTGTTAAACCAAAACAACTTAGTCATGCACACAGTGATCAGATTGCATTGCAACAGCAGTCATTAAAATACTGATATACAGCCAATATCCATCTAATTTTTGGTAACTAGAACAAACCTCTGCTTAAAATTAAGTAGAATGAAGTTTGGTATCACTAAATAAAAATGAAAGACTTCCCAAGAAAAGACGCCACATTAAGGACAGAATATGTATCTTTAAAAATAAAGTATGTTGCCATCTTTCCACAAGCAGGTTACAAAGATCACTGGAGGATGTTTAATTGTGGCTTAATCTTGAAAAAATAAAAAGCCTTTAAAACAATTTCCAAGTTTATTTAATATGGTATTTATTATGTAAAAGATTGTATGAAAAAAATATGAAAGTGTGAAGACTAATTGCAGCTCTCAGTATTTTTGTGCCGGATGACAGCTCACATTAAAAAAAAACAGCGCCAGAAGCTGGAAAAACCAAGCCAAACCTGAAAACTGTGGTTTTCAAACGATTCATCTGGCAGCTGCAGTGATGCTCTGCACTGTTCAACCAGTCGGCTTCTTTTAGCATCGAGAAAAGCTCCGAACAACAATGAAACGTTGCTGGAACCGCTCGCTTCTTTCTGTTTATCTTAAAGCTGGCAGCCTGAAGCACCAGGCGCAGCAAAAACACAGACGGGGCCCTTGGCTTGCACAGCTGTCTGCCATTACAATACAACTTTGCATGCATGGCTACTTGTAGAGCTGTTGAGCAAGATGATCAAACGCATAAAGAGGAACACAAGTGTTGCAACAGCAATGGCTATTTGAGAGTTTGTTAACGTTTTAAGGTGAAAGGCTAATAATAATTAAAAAAAAAACATGCCCATAAAGGTGTTTACATTGAACGAGACAGCTTTAAAACATCTGCGACTAGCTTTCATTTTGCTATTTCAACTTAAACAGACTACTTGCCAACCATGGCCTTCCAACTCTAGCTTGGAGGGAAATTATTTTTCTTAGAACCCTCAGGCTGCAGCTACATTTTATTATGCAGAGCCACCATGAAACGCTAATAGACATCAAAGGAGCAGCAGATAAAACAAGTTATTTAAAGGTCAACTGATCTTTTTTTCTTGTTTAGAGGAAATATTTGACTATTTCATCCAAAAGGCTTTCTCAGATCAAACCAAAAGAGTTCCAGCAGGTTCAACACTCGGGTTTGGGTGTTTTATCCTTACAGTGAACCTCAGACAGAAACTGGTACACCCTGAGGATAAAACGCTCAAACACGAATGTGGTGGTGTGGTGTCTATAGCTCGGTGCAGCTAAATGTTTTCAGACTTTTACGACAGGGAAACTAAACAACCACAGATGAATGGTACAACCCAGGAGAGCCAGCTCTCAAGTTCTTTTTTTTTTATTGTCATCTGCATTACATGTGGTACATACCGTAATGTGGAACGAAATTGTATGCTCAAGGTCCCAGTTACCCCAAAATTGCAAAAATATAAAGTATAAAAAGAAACAACATATAAGGATCTAAGATATACACTAAGACAGTGGTTCCCAACCATGGTCCTTGAGGAACACCATCCTGTATAGTTGTTTCCTGCTCCAACACACCTGATTCAGTGATTTAATTACCTGGTCAAGTTCTGCAGAAGCCCGTTATTCACCTGGTCATTCAACTCAGGTGTGTCAAAGCAGAAAAATAACTAAAACATGCAGGATGGCGTTCCACAAGGACCAGTGTTGGGAACCACTGCACTAAGATATACGCTAAACGAACGCTAAAAAATATGCTAAAAGATCTAAGACACTAAATAATAATGATGTAAAATAATATGGTATATTAAACACCTGATCTCCAGACAAGACTCAGCAGTCAACCTACATCTTTAGTGATGAGGGATATTCATTTGAGAACAGTTACTGTATGTTAATATTGTAGACAAATAGAAATGGTTTGAGGATAAAGGAGCCATTTATGAAAACCAAGAAACATTCAGCAAGTCAGGTTTTAACTTTCCAAAACCAAGCCCGCAGAAATCATTACAACCCTCAGAGGGAGTGGAGGTAGAGTGATTTGCATATAGTTCACTACAATTAAAAGGTTGAAACTATTTTTTTAAAGTTTGAATTTAGTAAACTCTTCGCATGAATAGTCAAACGTCAACATAAATAAAATGTCAGGATTACTATGTCCTGGGTGACTGATATCTACACCAACATTTCTGTTTTAATGCCACAGACACATGACCTTAATTAGTCTTTTCACAACAAATAGCACAACTTATCCATCCCCCCCCCCCCCCCCCCAAAAAAAAAAAAAAAAAAAAAAGAAAAAAGGTATTTTCTTGAAGAATCCTACTTGAACTAGCACAGCTAACAAAGTTTTGGATGAAGGTGGAGATAAAAGAGTAGAAATGTGGGTGTCCCAGGAGACGCAGTGGTAGCCTGAGGGCGGATGGTGTAACTCTAAGCCGTAACACAACCTGCTGTTCTGTTAACCTTTGGGGAAATAGTGCCTGACTTCACTGATTCCTGCTGCTTCCCAGCTTGAGCTTGTAGGGGGGTCTATAACAATTGAGTTTAGATCAGAATGAACACACATCAGGTGGAAACTGGTGCCAGTCAAGCAGATTTACCTCAGAACACGCCAAAACTTATTAACTTTTGTTCAGAAAGTTTACAGAAGATTTTGTTTTCTTGCTGATTAAACTGATTTGTATTTGGAAACAGATCAAAGTTATCACGAGCTGTTGAAGTGAAATTTCCCGTCTGTTCCCTCCTCTTTGAATCTTGTGCTGATTTAAACATGCAGGGTACATTTACGTGACAGAGCACAAACAATAATCAGGCAGACAAGCAGCCTGATTAATCCAGACACTGCAACTATTGTGGCCACCAACTGTCCATTACTGTGAAACACAATGCCGTCTTTGGAAAGGACAAAGGAACTTTTAATGCAAAGCGTGCATGACTCAGTGAGATTGCTAACCACAGACAGGCACGGTCCAGGCACAATGACTGTGCAAACACTCAAAATAGACAGAACAAGACACACAAACACATGCAGACCTGGTGGGCAGTTGGCTGTGTGGACACACAGAAGCTCCAGCACTGCTTCCATGGTGGGGTCATCTAACAAGAGCCAAGGCCAAAGAGCGCCAAGTGTCGGAGTGAGACGAGCATCCACAGCAACTACCTACACACAAATATAAAAGATAGAGATGTAAGGAAATAGAGATATATCGAGATAGATAAGATTAGACAAGACAGACAAACAGAGACAGATTAAGGTAGAGATATAGCAAGCTGGATAGAGATGTAACAAGATAGAAATGTAGCAAGATAGAGATGTATCAATACAGTATAGATACGATTAGATAAGACAAGACAGACAGACAGATAGAGATAGTGATATAGAAAGAAAGAGATGTAGCAAGATAGATAGAGATGTAGTGAGATAGACAGAGATGTGGTGAGATAGATAAGATTAGATAAGATCAGACAAGACAGACAGATAGATAAGATAGATAGACAGATAGATAGCTAGCGATGTAGCGAGATACATTAGATCAGATTAGACAAGACAGACAGACAGAATTTGAGGCATCCAGTTGCATGTTCTAATGTTACAGAAAAGACACATTAAATTATATTAAAATAAATAAATAAATACACAATACACAAATTTGGAAAAAGACAACATGTGCATGATCAATGTGCACAAGATAATTCAAACTTTGAAGTTCACTTCAAACTCGATGAGAAAATAAAATTGCCAATTTGTGGAAAAGAAAAAGACTAGGGAGCAGAATATGAGGTTAAACACTCCTGGCTGTTTTAGTCCAGTTTATCCACCTCTCACTGTAAAGCTACTTCGAAAAATGCTTTTAAAGTATTGCTAAACAAGAATAAAGAAGCCAAACTGGCAACAATGTTAGGAGCTTCTGGAAGTGACTCTCATTTAGACGTTCCATTAAAATCCAATTAGCAGTGGGGAATTAAAAGGCAGGCACTGAAGCTCACTTTGCATTCATCGTTGCAATAAAGAGCACTCCGCAGGATCTCCACAGTCAGCTTGACTTCCTTTAAATAGCACCCGTCCTGGTAATGTTGAGAAAAAAAAAACAAAAATTAACACGTTTAACAGTCCTGAACCAAAATCAACCTTTACTGCCCTCATTAAACACTTGACAAGTAGAGTAGAGCTTTCTGCTGAATAGCACCATGCATATTCATATTATTTATCCCACAGCTCTTTCATGTTGGCTCAGTTGGTTACTCTGTCTTACCAAGAGACACACACGCAGCTGTAAAGTGCTGAGATTGGAAGTTTCGAGCTCACCTTTTTGCGGTGAGAAGCCCTGTCGGGTCGGACGGACTCCAGGTGGAGCTGAGAGTGAGTCTGCTTCAGCTGCTCCACACAGCTGTCGATTAAACCGGCTACCGTAGACAAAGAGGATCAAACTGAGTGAGAAGATGCAGCTTTAACTCTGCTTTTTAACATAACATATTTTTCGCTGTATAAGTCGCACCTTTTTGCATAACTGCAACTTATACACTGAAGCGATTAATATACGTTTAATCCCCATATTTATAACCCAATTTTTGGCAGAGTTCTGATGATTTCATTCATTCTATGAAAAATATTGAACACTACCATTTGCAGCCACTAGAGGGCCACCAAATAATATGACAAGACAAGTGTCTCATTAATAGATAAAAGTAGCTATTAATGAGACACTTGGCTTGCCATACCAATCCGCCTTCGTCTTGTTCCAGAACTCCTGGAGCAAACGTCAAATTAGCAGCATTTCTCTGCGTCGCCCAGGTGAAATGCAGCTGATTTGACCATTAAAGTGCATTCATTAATGAAAAGTTCAACTGAGACACACCTTTACTGTAATGTCAAGCAAACAAATAATTGTTTTAGGTGTTAATCTTGTTACATTTCAAAGAAATGCACAGCAAGTCCTCCCTCTGCGCGCATGCGCAGCCGCGAATCGATTTTTTGAAATGCAGCTGATTTGACCGTTAAAGTGCATTTATTATGGAAAAGTTCAATTGAGACACACCTTGGCTTTAATTTCGAGCAAACAAATTATTGTTTTTCAGTGTTAATCTTGTTAAATTCTTGTTAAAGTCCTCTCGTGCACGCTCCTGCGGCCACCATTTGGCAGTCAATCGATTTTTGGCACAACGCTGGCCCATGTTTCCAGGTTGTCAGCGGTGACGCATAATAGATGCGACTTATACGGCAAAGCGATTTATGTTTTATTCCACTTTATTAGACATTTTTGGACTGATGCGACGTATATGGTGGAAAACATAGTAATTGTCAAAAGCAGCTCTTAATGATGATGACTGGTAGAAGGTAAACTTCAGGTTACCTTTGGCTGCGTAGTTTTGAGCTGTGGGACTGCAGGCCAGCAGCGCCATCAGAGCTTTGGCTGTGAGCTTCTTTAAAGGGTCCTGAATGGTCCTTTTCTCAAAGCTCTGTCAAAAACAGTCATAAACAGTTGGAACTAAAAACATTTAACATGTTTTTTCCACTTGAGCTGACAACTGATAAGTCTCATACATCTTTAACCTTTTCACCTACCCGCAGTAACATTTCACACAGCTCGCCAGCAGTGGGACCATTTAAGGTATCTGACAGGCTTGTGCCGGGTTTGGATGCTGAGCTTGTGACCTCTTTGTTGCGACACTTCGTCTCCTCTGTGAAAATTGTAGTGAGGAACTGCAGGGTGGCCGTGTGGAGAGGAGAGTCTGCAAACTTCTCATTCACACACTCTGATATTGTTCCTGCAGACATACACGGGGGGGTGTTTGGAACAATAGATTTTGTTTTAATGAATGACACTGAAATACACGCTGAATCACAACAAGACTAAATCGGAAATCCATAGTTTAAACCCCTCGACAGCTTGATATTTGTCTACGACTGAGGTGGAGGATGCACTAATCATTTCAGTCTGTCTGCAGACACCTGGTTACCATAAACGTGTCTGCGCTGACAAAAATACACACTCAAAGGCTCGACATTCATCTTTTACTGAACTCATTAAACCTTCCTGCAGCATCATTAATCAGAGAGGTGGATATGAGTAGGAGGAGAAGACGTAGTTTAATTATCCAATCCTGGCATCAATTAAAGAAAGTTTAGACAAACAGAAATGCTGCAAATAGAATCTTAATGGTTTCTTTATTTCTTAGTTAGGACTGAAGCTTCAGAATTATACAGAAGATGCTAATTCTTATGTTAGTCTTTTTTATATGACACAGCCTCGTCTAGTTAAAGGGGTTGTTCTGATTTTTTTGACGTGGTGCTCTGTAAAAATTATATTAACAATTAATATCTTACCTGTTGTAGAAATATTTTTGAACATTAGCTTGAAGTTTTAATTCTGACCAGCTAGTTTGAGTGAGTCCATGATAAAAGTGAGTTGTTCTTGTCTAAAACAACTCAAGTATTTTGTAACATTTAATGCAAACACTATTATATATGTACAGTGATCCCTCACCTGTAGTGGGGGCTACGTTCCAGAGACCCTCGTGATAGGTGAAAATCTGTGAAGTAGCGGCGTAATACTTATTTTTTTATTTACATATACAGTATAAGGCTTTATAAACTCTTCCCACACTCCTACAAACCTTTCCCTGTAATTAATTCAGCGGAGGACCTGAGAATTCAACCAGACTAAGAGCGCGTTCAAAAAGCTTTATTTTGAAAAGACAGGTGGGAGTCAGCGCACGACTGTGGAAACGTACTGGAAAGTTTCGCAAGGTGAGACAGGAAAATCTAGGGCCCAGAAACTTGGTCAGGATGAGGGGTCAGTCAGGAGCATGAGATAATCGCTGGATATTTACGAATGCAAGGTTTTCAATAATCTGGCGCCGGACAGAGAACAGGGGAGAGCTTAAATACTACGACCACCAGGTGAGAAGAATTCTGCTGATCACAGCGGAGCAGGTGAGCGTGGTGAGCACACAGGCATGAATCATGACATTCACACTCTCTTATAAACACTTTGTTCTTAAAGATTTTTGGCAATGAAGACGATGAGATGAATGTACAGTACATGTATGAATGTATGTATGTATAATTATATATAATTTACACTTATTGTGAGGGGGTCCAGAACATAACCCCTGCAATAAACGAGGGACTACAGTGCATCTACATTTCTCCAAACTGAGGTTGTATGAAGAGTTATCAACAGCTAACATAATATATTTTTCATAACTTTACAGAATCCCAAATTAAAAACCTAAACGCTCACTCTCTCCTAAATTTAAATAATTTATTTTAATCAAATACCATAATTTCACTAAAAATAAAGTACTACTACTAAATGAGGGGGCTGAACCAGAACTACTGATTAAAACTAACTTTGCTTTTTAACGCAAAGTAATTACCTTTGTCACTTTCACTCCCTTTCAGTATCTTTGTACCTGCAAATGTCTGCCAGCGTCTCCCCAACACGGCAGAGACAGATGGGTGCGCTGCTGAGCCGTCTCTCTTCAGCAGAGTAGCCAGGAGCATAAACACGTCTGTCCAGCTCGCATGAACCACGTCCCGGGTACCCAAGTCTGAGGAGGGAAAGAGTGAGTCACAATTTTTATGACACCAGACAACCACAGATTGCACCGTGGGGCAGAAACGTGCAGAGAATGAAGCAGATGGCTAAATGGAATTTGGATGAGCAGGTTTCCCAAAAAGGTCAAGATTGATGTATACAGCATATTATTTTATTACAACCATTATTGTAGTTTTCTTACTACAAACCAGATTTCAAAAAGTTGGGACACTAAACAAATTGTGAATAAAAACTGAATGCAATGATGTGGAGGTGCCAACATCTAATATTTT
>JARVLU010000600.1:20772625-20784364 GCA_031762415.1 Simpsonichthys santanae
ATATGCTCAATTTCCTTTTTCCAGCCACTTATTGCTACTTGTCCCAACTTTTTTGGGATTTGTTGACACTGTGAAATCTTGAATCAACATATTTTTCCTTTAAAATATTACATTTACTCAGATTAAACTTTTGCTCTGTCATCTAGTTCTATTACAAATAAAATATTGACATTTGCCATCTCCACATTGCTGCATTCAGTTTTTATTCACAATTTGATTAGTGTCCCAACTTTTTTGGAATCTGGTTTGTAACTCTACTTCATAAATATTTAATTTAGTCTGACCTAATCCTTTAGTATCCAGCATGACAACAGCCAAGAGATTAGACAGCATCTGTTTCAGGAAGTCCATCTGGCCAATCAGCTCCTTGCTTGCCATGACACAAAACTGTAGTAGTTTGGAAAAGCTGGACAAGAACCGAAGTGCAGAGACTAGCTAAAAAACACAGAAAAGATGCAGCTTTAAAACACAAGCTGTAAAAAAATAAAATATGTTGTGTCGGTGCTAAAGAAAAGAACAATAAATAGTTACAAAGCCAGAAAACAAACCCCATTTGTATGCTTCGAGCATCGACTTGTTAAATATTCCACCCACACCAAAAATCTGGAGGTGCCCTCAGATAACCTGTTCTGGAACCAGCACTGTGTTCCAACCCACATATGTTGTGGTGGATCATAATAAAGAACAAACTAAAAACAAGAGCTCCAAACTGTGTTTCTCTCAGTGTTCTTCACCTGAGTCTTGATGTCTTCAGTCTCCCCAGGAAGGATTTTGGGGGTTCTCAGCTCAGTCAGACATTTCTCAATCGATTTAATATCGACAAGACTGAAACACAAACCGCACACAATAAAAGAACAGAACGACTGCAGATCAATTGTTAGAGGAAAATAGAGAAATTGCATTTCCTGTGAAAATGCAGTGTGAATGCTTATTGCAGAAGAACTTGCTGAAAAACTACTGAAATTAACTAAAAAAATGTGAAATCTAGCTGAAATGGAAAAACAAGCCTGTATTAGCAGAAAAAAAGCAGAAAGAACACATACTTACTGTATTATGTTTAAATAAGCAGAAATGAGCACAAAAATTTGACAATTAGCTAAAAAAAACTGCTTAAATTAGCAAGACAAAAGCTGAAAAGTAGCTGAATAGGCTGAAAAAGCTTAAACTACAAGAAGATGCAGAAAAAAACTGAAATTAGTACAAAAAAGTGGAAATTATCTGAAAAAGCAGAAATCAACAAAAACAAATAGCGGAAAAGTAGCTGAATAGGCTGAAAAAGCTTAAACTACCAGAAGATGCAGAAAAAAACTGAAATTAGTACAAAAAAGTGGAAATTGTCTGAAAAAGCAGAAATCAACAAAAACAAATAGCGGAAAAGTTGCTAAATAAGCAGAAGTAGAGAGATAATAATTTTGCTGAATTAGGCTGAAAAAAGTTCAAATGAGTGCAAAAAATGTGGAATTAGCTTTAAAAAAAGCTAGCACAAACAGCTAAATATTAGCTGATATAGCAGAACAAAATGAAACTAGCAGAAATTAGCTGAAAGTAGCTTAACAAGGTGAAATTAGTAGAAATAAGTTATAAGAAGCACAAAAATTTATTTAGCAGAAATAATTTGAAAGCATAAACCAGATGAAAGAGGCTGAAAGTAGCTGAAAAAGTTTAAATTTACACAAAGAAGCCGAACCGAACAAAATGTGAAAGGAGCAGTAAAAGGTTGTAAACAGATCTAAAGATTCCAAGGATGGAAAATGAGCTCAATTCATTTTCTGAGGGGAAAAAAGTGGCAGAAAAAGCTACATATTTCAAAAAGCCAAAGTTGCACCAGTACCAAAAGTCATAACACCCTTCTCTGGAACAAGCTGAACATTTTGATATGCGATTGGTGGAAGTAGCACAAAAAATGTGGAACGAGAAACATGCTGAAAAGCACACCAAAGAAAAATGGATCATGATAGTGTGAATGCTTCATAAACATTCACACAAACAGAGCTGCAATCAGCTACAAACAGATCTAATATTTTTTAAAATGTTGATGATTTGTCTTTGCAGTGGAAAAAGTCAGTTGTGTTTTTGTTCAACAAAATAATAATCCAAACCAGAAAAAATATATAATACTAGAAAATAATTCAGTAATAAACATAACAGAATTTTTTTGTTTGTTTTCTTAACATTGCAAGGAAAGGTGGTGGTGGTGATGCGGTGTTCGTACGTGGCCTCTCACCTGGCCAAAACCTGGAGGAGCTGGTTATGTCGGAGGGCAGTGAGGGTGAAATCTGGCAGGATGGCCAGCAGATTGGTCAGCAGGCCACAGTGGGCTGTCAAGAGGTCAGGAGTTACCATGACGATGGGTTCCACAGCCGAGGGCTCTCCTTGCTGGGAATCCTGAGAGGTAACCGAGTCGCTTGTGTCTCTATCACTCTGACCTGGGAGACACGTTAAACAGACTCACATCGCAGACTATCTCTGGCAACATCTGGATTACATTATCAAAAGCATCAAACCAAGGGCAAGGAAAAAGACCAGAATTTTACTTTCTGAGCTGTACACTTGAGTGACGTGTTTATATCTGTTGACCACGTTGAGGTTAGTTTCCAAATATAGGTAATATAAAGTTTATGTGGTATGAGAACTTTAAAAGCACTTTTGTAATAATCGTAAATGCACACGTGCACACACTTATACACACACAGATGTTTCTCTCTGTGGTACCTTGAGCCATCAGTCTGCTGGCAGCTGGAGCATCATCTGTGATGCTCAATGGGGAGGAAACCTTGGGAGTGTTTGGTCCAGAACCTCTGATCTGCAAGAGGAAAAAAAAAATAATGATCTGTTTGTTTCAACTAAAAATCCAGTTGTTTTTTTTATCTGTAAGCAGTTACTTTAGAGTTTAAGTAGTTAAAAGGACAAACAATAATAATATGCATCAAAGTATTTTGTATTTATCTATAGGTTAGGTCAGTGTAGACTGGCTCTCAACAAGTTGGGTGGAGACAGAAACCTGTGGTCTTTGTTTAACTATCCCTAACGACGGTGGTAATCTAGAGCAGTGGTTCTCAAACTGTGGTCCGTCTGCAAGCTGGTGCTTGGGGGTCCACAAAAAAATTAATGATTTTCTTTTTCTCGTTTTTTACAAGCATGTAGAAGTTTAACAACCTGTTAAAATGCATCAAAATGCAGGAAATCACATCTACTTTATTCAAAATTTTGGGAGGACCCCCAGACCCCGCCCCTCTCCCACCGCCAGCCTGCTATTTGCGTTCCAGCCTCCATCAGTTTATAAATTCAGCTGTTACTTGGTATGACTGCTGTTATGATTCTGTTCAGTTTTAGTCAATTCAGTTTATTTATATAGCGCCAAATCACAACAAAGTTGTCTCAGGGCGTTTTACAGGAAAAGCCAATTAGTGAAGTTCTCTATCTAAGGAATGTAAATGTAAATTTATGTAATGAGTTTTCTGTAATAATTTGAAGAAATGGTGATACGTTTATTATGTTCGTTATGTGAACAGGTGAGGTTTTAAAGTAGTTTTTGATGCAGTTAATTTTCTCAAAACTGCAATATTTTTTAATCATTATTATTAATTATTATTATTTGTTATTTATTATTTTATTTATTATTATTATTTATTTGTATTTTTATTACTTAATTATGTATGATTAAGTATTATTAATTATCAATATTTTAATCATAATAATATGTTTTATGATTGTATATTGTTGTTGCTGTTGTCCATTGTTATCATTCTTTGTTTGTAGCCAGGTCTCTCTTGTAAATGAGTCCTCGAGGCTCAATGGGATTAACCTGCCTAAATAAAGGTTGAATGAATATGGAAATTGAAATAAAAAATGTTGTTAATTACCGTAAGTGTGTCTTGAATGAAAAATACCCCATGTTTAAAAGTATAAAAATTGTATTAACAATATTAAAGAACAGGTCTTAAGTATTTATCTTATACAAATATTTCCATTGCATTAAAGAGACAAATTGAAGAAAATTATTTAATAAATATGAGGGTTATGAGGGGGTCCCTGAAACTTTTTCTCCTCTGTAAGGGGTCCCTGAACCCTTTACATTTATGTTATCAATGTCTTCATGGATTACATCGCACCAGTTTTATAAATGCTAATTTCAGTGATTTTGCTCATTATTGAACACAAACTTGATATTTTTGTCTTTATTCAATTTACAGACCCTAAAAATGGAGGAAAAGAGACCCATATTCAATAATAAACATTATTTTAGTATTAATTTATGAGTTTAGTTGCTGGATTATACTGTAAAACACCAGAACATTGCTGACCATGGTGCTGGAGGTAGAAAGGGAGCTGGACGATCGTCCAGAGTTGATGCTGGGTGGTGGGTCCCATCTCCAAAACAACAGAGAATTCTCAGAATCTAGAAGAGTATATGAACACAAATGAAACAGAATACTATAATAGTGAGATTATAAAACTATAGCAGCATTAGTAGTAAATATAATAATGTCATTGCATGGAGATGGGGTAAAGAGGTTACCAGATGAAGTGCTCTCCTGCAGAGTGGAGCCGCTGCCACCAGCAGCCCGAGGCTGAAACAGGAAGGTGTATCTGCCACGGTAACATTTGGAGGCAGAGAGCGCCACGTTTTGGAAATACTGACAGTGGTACAGCAGAGCCTGCAGCGCTGGGAGACCCACCACAGACACACCAGACACCTCGTCATGGACACACGGGTGCTGGAAGAGACAAAATTGAAGATAAAGTTCAGTTAAATTAGGTTTTTACTGTACAAAAAGGTAGAATGGGAATAGGAACAGGGCGTCTGTTGAATTTGAGCACATTTTCAAAAACGCCACTTCATGTCTACAGAATGACATTTTGTGTCCTAGATTTTGTGGTCCCATCACAGCTAGTTTCAAAATCAAAAACCCAATTCCTTTTGTTGTTGTTTTTCACCCACTCAGTTTTCTACTTCAGTCTGCATCATCTGCAGTAAACACAGCAGACAGACAGCTCCCTTCTCAGGTGCCTGCATCTTAAATTAGGATGCGTCTGGTGTTTCCACAGCGAAACTTAATTAATCTGGATGAGAAAGCTGTAGGCCTGCACTCCAGCACAGCTCCAGCTCCACACCCCTGATCTGAACTTAACCAGTTTCCTCTCTCGGCAAAACAGACGAGGAAGGTTAGGTTTGGGAAGGAGGGATGGGGAGCGGATCCAAAAGATGAAAAAAAAAAAAGGTTCACGGTCTGTAAAAGCTTTTTAAACTGGCAGGCAGATCTGCTGACCTGCCAGTGGGAATCCTTGGCCTCCTCTGCGTTGGCAGGCATCGGCATCACCAGCAAGTTCTGCAAGATAAACGCAGCCTGGACACACACAGACACACACACACACACACACACACACACACATATTGGGTTAAGTTGGACAGCAACAGTGCCATCTGCCTGCATTTGGCGGCTAATACACAAAGTCCAGCCTTATTTTCTGTCCAGCGACGTTCTTTGATTTCACTAATATTGATTTAAGTTTAGCGATTCGGAACATTTGCAACAAAAAGCTGAAGTTAAACACAAACACACAAACACCTACATGTTCACTCGTTACAAAACGCCTATACTTTTACAGATTTGGCTTTAAAAGGAACAGTGAAACAAGAGAAAATGAGCAGTATTATGCATTTTGGAGAGAACAGAGCTGAGGCATGTTCTTTTTTTGGTTAGCTGTGTACCTCTCTGCGAACCATGCTGCTGTCCTGCTGATCCAGGAGGATGTTGAGCAACGTGCCCCACAGACCTCCGCTGATGTTCTGACAGCTGGCACACAGAGCCTGGCACCCGCTGGGCATCGAGGTCAGAGCTGCACCTAAACTCAAACTGGCAAACCTCACCTGAGGGGGGAGGAAAGACATGTTTTGGGTGGATGTTCTGGAAAAATACAAATAAACTGGAACTGAAAGATGGAGACCCACAAGCTATGTGATATGCACACCTCTGCAGATAAAAAATGTTTGTTTTTGAAAGTTGCTGATATTATGGGATATCTATCAGTGGAAAACTGAAACCTAAAATTTGTTCTAAATCAACAAAAGCCTTTCAGACATCTTTGACAAAAAACATATTTCGAGTCGACGGAGGGACATTGACGTGTGGGAACTTATTTTCGGAGACAAGCAGACATTAGTGGAGTATCTGTCACAATTTGACTTTTTGTGCAAATTCCACAAAAATAAAATCTAAAGCTTGTTTTATAACACAAAATAAAACAAAGTGAAGTGAGAGAATAAAAACTCCTGTACATTTACGACTGCAGCACTTTCACCATGGTTTTAATATAAGTATTAGTTCATATATTTGTACTACTTTATGCAGAATTTAGATAAGTGAATACTTTACTTCTTGATCGCGGTCCACCCACAGTGGGATAAGCCAGGCCAAACCCAGCTGAGAGGAACCAGACTCTTCAGTAGTGCCCTCATTTCCTAAAGACCACTGGGAAATCCAATCCTAGAACAAATAGTACGAGTTAATTAAACTCAAATCAGATTTACTTCTATAACGCATTTATTTACAACCGTTGTGCACAAAGCAACACATTACAACCGCTCAAAAGACAAAAGCAATTAAAAACATAAGACAAAATAAAACCGTTAAAATAGAACTAAGTGAAATATACTGTATTAAAAGCCAGTGAGTAGAAATGTGTTTTAAGAAGATGTTTAAAAACACCAAGAGTTGAAGCCGCTCTGATATGAAGGGGCAGCGGGTTCCACAGTTTGGAGCTACAGAGGAAAAGGAACCATTCTGGACCAGACTGGACTCAGGACAACCAAAAGCAAATGATCAGAAGATATGAGGGACCTGGAGGACACAGGAGGTCAGACAGGTATACAGGAGCGTGTCTATTCAGGCTTTATGTCACTGATAAAACTTTAAAATAAATTCTAAAGCGCCATTGAAGGGATGCCAGCATTGGGGAGATAAGTTAAAAGAAAAAGGCTTATTTAAAAAAAAAAGACCTTTAAACTACAAAACTAATTGTTTCTCATGGTTAAAATTTGAATCAAGCATCTCCCCTAAATATTTTACACGCTATTAACAATGGAGCATTACCTATTTATCAAAATACTGTACATTAAAAACCAGATAAATTGCATTTCCTGCAAAAATGTAGTGTGAATGCAAATTGCAGAAGAACTTGCTGAAGAACAGCTGAAATTAGCTAAAAAAAAAACATGCTGAAGCCCAAGTTAGCAGAAGAAAGCAGAAAGAACACATATTAGTTGAATCAGGTCTCAATAAGCAGAAATGGGCACAAAAATGAGGAAATTTGCTAAAAAAAAAAAAAAAAAAAAAAAAAAAAAAAATGAAAGAAAAAAAAGTGAAAATAGCAGAAAAAGAGCAAATTAGCAGGAAAAAAAAGCTATACAGTGGCTGAAATACCGGTAGTAGAAAAAGCTGAAATTAGCAGAAAGACGTTGGAAGAAGGGCAAAAATGTTATAGTTAGCTGAACGACACATGTGATACTTGCCTTTTTGTTTTCAGCAATCATCTCATGACACAGATGAAGCAGGCAGATGAGGGCATTTTTGGTCACGCCTTTTCCCATGAAAGACAAGGAGTTGCCTCTCCACTCGACATAAAACGAGGAGATCACCTGCGTGAACGACACAGCACTTACATGCATCCACGTCTTTTTGAAAATAAACGTACAGCACATTTAAACGTGTGAGCGTACAGTAAGTTTGCTCTCAGTCTCTGCCAGTTGTATGCTGGACATGCACAGCGTTCAAATTGAACACAGTTCAGTACAGCTGAGAGACTATTATTGGGTTTATGTGCCATCAGAATGTGAGACTGCACGAAAAGAGCAGAAGAATAGAGGAGCCAAAGGCCTGCTGTGCTTTAGGATCCTACGCTGCCAAAAACTGTGGAAAATAAAGTGGCAGGTTAGAATTTAAAAGGCTGAAAAGAGTCTTAGAGTTAGGCCTATCGCGATAAACTATAAATCAATTAATCGTACGATAAATGAAAATTATCAACCTCATTTTCATTTATCGGCTTTATTGTTTCTTCGTGTCTCTCTTTCTACTGAAGACAATGGATGACAAAAGGCTCAACTCAGGTGCACTTCACTGACCCGTCCCTTTCTCTACTCTCTTTAAAATCAGTTTTAGTTGTTCAAAATTGCGTTTTTGGATCGTTAAAAGCAGCTAAGCTGAGAAGCTAAGCTACGAGTAGGCCTGTCACGATAAAAAACTTTGCTGGTTGATTAATTGGCTCAGAAATTATTGCAATAAATGATAATATTGTTTGAAATTTGACAATAATTTGTCATTCTTGTCAAATTTAAGAAAAAATGTTGGTTAATATGTTTTGAGTGTAGTACCTTCATTGACCACTGGATGGCAGTATAAGACTGTTTGAACTGAAGGATGGATAGTGAGGGAGCGAGCAGCGTGTCTCTTTAAGAAAAATGGGAGGGAGACCCCTTGACCTGACATGGGCTGTCTTTTTTCAGTTCTCAAAATGGCGGACGCTCGGTGTGGTTTGAGCTCTTTAGCATAGCATTGTTCACACAAAGCTTTTAAGAAAAACCAGTAAACACGTTCTCAGTTTCTTTTTGCAGAGAAAAACAACTTTACATGAAGGCACGAGTTTCAACCGTGAATTTTGGAGCTTTGACAAGGCGTAGGATTTTTTTTTCCCCTCCCCGAGGTCGGCCTGTTAGCTTAGCTCATAGCTTAACTTCTCAGCTTAGCTGCACACAAAGAAACGATAAAGCCGATGAAAATGAGGTAGATAATTTTCATTTATCATGCGATTAATTGATTTAGTTTATTGCGACAGGCCTAGCTACGCGCTAGACTAACAGGTCGACCCGGGAAAAAACCTCCGTCTTGTCGAAACTCCAAAATTCACAGTTGAAACCCGTGCCTTCATCTAAAACGCTGTTTTTCTTTGCAAAAAAAGCTGAAAACTTGTTTACTGATTTTTTTTTAAAATAAAAGCCTTGTGTGAAGAATGCTATGCTAAAGAGCTCAAATCACACAGAGCATCTGCCATTTTGAAAACCAAAAAACAGAAAGGAGAGACAGTACATGTCGCGTCAAGGGACCTCCCTACCATTTTTCTTAAAGAGACACACTGCTCGCTCCCTCACTATCCATCCTTTGGTTCAAACAGTCTTATACTGCCATCTGGTGGTCAATAAAAGGTACTACAAGCAAAACAAATGAACATTTCTTCTTAAATTTGACAATTACTAATTATTGTCAAATTTTAAACAATATTTTTAATTATCGCAATAATTTGAGATAATTAATTGCCCAGTAAAATTTATCATCGTGACAGGTCTAGTCACAGTTGCCAGGTAGATGGAAGCATCTAACAAATTGTTGAAATATGCTTTAATTCAGTAACAATGGTGTATACACAATAAAAAAAAAAGGAAACATGTGTATTGTCTGCTCCACAGGGGGGTCTTTATTCTTAAGCAAAAACAACAGTTTCTGACACCTCTGTGCTGAGGAGTGCTGTACAAGCTGGTCTACACTGTTGGGCTATTGTTTTATGCACTGGTGAGCAGCTGAACAGATGGAAAGAGCAAGGTTGATTAATCTCATCAGCATCCTAACAGTGTGGCATATCTAATCAACGAGATATTCATCCTTTCCCATTCCCATCTTCCAACTACATTTAGCTCAATTTTAATTATTCTCTCATAAAGTACAATGTTTCAGCTTTTCTGGAGGCACTCTCAGATCTGATTAACAAGCAGGAGGGTGGCAGGAGTCCAATGAACACGAAGCATATGCACGCACACACAAATGTCGCATGCGAGGTTGATGCGTAAACACTCACCTCCAGTAATCCACTGAGATACTTGGAGCAGAGGGAGCTGGGCTCCTGGTCGGGGCAGTGGGAGCTCCAGCCAGGCTGGGCGGTCAGGCTCACCATGCCCTGCAGTGTCCTCTCCAGGCTGGGAAGACCGTAGAAACGTGGGGCGTCCGACACCCGCAGGCTCTGAAGCAAACGGACTGCCAGCTGGCTCCTGAATGGGCCTGCTAGTGCCAAACACAGTCTGGACAGACAGGAAGGTGACAGCGAGGGAAGAAAATCACACAGACAGAGAGGAGAGAAAAAACTAAACAAAACAGTGAAGAGGATTAAAGGTACGCTCCCTTGCTCTATTCATTAACAAGCTTTACATTGAAGGACCCCAACAGATGTGCATCATCCTACCTGTCGGAGGTGAGTGACAGTCTGTGTAGTAACGTGTTAAAGAAGCTCGTGAGTTCTCTCTGCAATCTCTGTCTGACATGGTTCTTCAGCTCCTCTGGTTCCCCCTGGCTCTGAGCGGAGCTCTGCGTCTCCACACCAAGAAGCAAATGAAGGAGAGCGGCAGTCTCCTGGAGCGCCAATACACAGAACGAGACTAATGACTTGTGTTTTTAAACATTTGACGTTATTTGATTATTTTTACGATTTGAAAATATCCCCATGTTTTCATCAACTTGCTCAGCTTGTTCACGCTTAACCAACATGTTTAAAAAGCTTCAATGGGCTGAGAGCTACAGATAGAAAGATGTAAACTAAAATTCTGCTTTAATGAAAGTGTACGAAGCGACATATGCTGCTGCAACAGCTCAGTAATTGCTGGGGAAAATAAAAAAGGCACAGAGCAGCTCTGCTCACCCCAACAAGGAATTAAATCTGAGTCTTTTTTAAGCTGCCGGGAGAGGACTTATTGTTTACTCACATTTGTAAAAAGGTGAGCTCGATTAAACTCCAAAAAAAGTATCTGTTCTTATTAAAATAGAGCGATAATTCTTCTCAAACAAAAGTATGAGTTTTGTGTATAAAGCTCAGGCAATAATCTGTGCCACTTCAAGGAGGAAAGCTGTTTTCTGTTATGAGAGTGTGATTTATTCACACATTAATTGCTAGTATATAACTCTGTGTGTTGAAGAGGTAAAAGCATAACCAATTACTATTTAATGGAGAATGCTCACCTGTGTACTATATTTTCCTGGTGTACACACATGACAGCAGTGCACATTTTAAAGAAGCACATAAAAAAATAAGATGGCTAAGATGCATTTGTGTCAAAACTACAAGCTGAACCACATTGAAGAGTTAACTAGAGAAACTGCCTTTAATGCAAAATGCAGCAGAACTGCTTATTGCTGAAGAACATGCTGAAAAAAACTGTTGAAAATAGCTAAAACATGCAGAAATGTATGAAAAAGCCTAAGTTAGCAGAAGAAAGCAAAGAACACATTTATGCTAAATTAGAGTTAAATAAGCAGAAATTAACCACAAAATTTAGAAATTAGCTAAAAAGTAGAAATGAGCTAAAAATAGCTGAAAAGTAGCTGAAAAAGCAGAAAGAAGCTTAAACTACCAGAAGGAAGTGGAAGGAGCTGAAATGAGCTAAAAAAAAAAAAAAAACGTGGAATTGGCTGAAAATGCTAAATTTAGCACAAAATAGCTAAATAGTAGCGAAATGGCATAAGAAGCTGAAACAAGCAGAAATAAGCTGAAAGGAGTATAACAAGCTGAAATTAGTAGAAATAAGTTAATTACACTGAAAGGAGCAGAAAGTACCACAAAAAATTGAATTTATCTGAAAACAGCTGAAATTAGCTACGAAATGCTAAAAGTTAGCTGAAAAAACCAAGTACACCTCGCTGCAGCATGCGGAAAGGGGCGGGGACGGACCACAGTCAGTCCATACCCTTATTTGGAAATGAT
>JARVLU010000600.1:20827952-20838242 GCA_031762415.1 Simpsonichthys santanae
CTTCTTTGAATTGAGAAAGCTCCTCGGATGAAGAGCGAAACGTCTTCTGTTACAAATAAAGTCCAGCTGTTTTTGTATTGAACGTTTTTTTGATTTTATCATGTCCTGGATGACTGAGAATCTTCACCAGCATTCAGCTGTTTTTCATCAAGTTCTTGAGCAATAAGCATTCACACTCCATTTTTGCAGGAAATGCGATTTCTCTAGTTGTGATAATGTTTTATCAAAAGGAAACCAGCGTTTTGTGCAACGCAAATCTTTGGATAATATGTTAAAATCAGCACATGTGAGCATTGCGTGTGCAGTTTTGCGGCTGTGACTGGAAGCTAAAGGGATTCTTTGGGTGGTTATAATTATGTTTTAATAAAGAGCGACACCTGGAACTCGGTGGCCTTCGAGTAACACAGAGTCTCATCATCCCAGCCTTCTTTGCCTCCCATTGAATGTCAGTCCTCCCCTTTTCCACTCCAACAGTCAGCCCAGTCTTCAAACAGGAGCTAAGTGTGTGTGTGTGTGTGTGTGTGTGTGTGTGTGGTGGGGTGTGGCGGAGAAGGCAGTAGCGAACAGGTGGCAGCCATCAGGCAGTAGATGGGGAGTGTTTTGAATAAAAAACGTGCCTCCATTCCTCACGTAGTACCTGGGTGCCTGCCCTTCAGCAGTGGACCAAGAGACACAGCGAGGAAGCGAGAGATGAAATGAGAACAGGTGGCGGCTGGTCGTTTAACTGGGAAAGGAGTTCCCCCTGTAGGTCTGTGACGGCGCGACCACAAAACGGCAGCATGGACCCCGTTTTCCACAACAGGATCCCTCCTGCTCGCAGGCCTCAGCAGATCGCTGTGTCCAAAAACAAATGACGGAGCTCGACTCGGAGCGGTGCACAGCGCTGGTTGAAGTCCAGTTGCAAAAAGAAAATTTACAGAGGAGAAAAAGTGCAATCCAACGTGTAATTAATGACATACCTGCCTCCAATCTGTTAGTGGTCAAGGGCCAGGCTGCCATCATTTTGTACTTGATTGAATTGCAGTCACACTTGTCACTCTTTGAACTGCCGCTGTCCCACAAGAACTTGATGCTCCCTCATCTGTGATGGTGTAATTGACAGCTGCCCCACCCCACCCACTCCACCTGCAGCCTTGGCCTGCTAAGACTTTACACTCGTCTTTTTTCTCCCACTCCTAATGATGATAAAACTGTATAGCCACCTCTCTGAATCATTGAAATGAATAGTTTTTATGCTGCCACTAGTTACGTTTTCTAAACAATTGCATAAAGTTGTAATTTCAATTAAAGATATTCATTAAAATCTATGAAATCAAATAAAACAAAAAAGTTAGTGCAGTTTGAAAGAGTTTTGTTACGGTAGTTTTCCAAATAAATTGATATACTAGTCTGAAATGCTGGTACACACTCAGTGTAGTTTTACCTGCATATTATCTGAACATGAATATGTACTAATACACCAAAATGATCAAACTTCTTCATCCCATACAGCTCTTTGATGGATGTCTCCTTTTTTTAAAATCTATTTTCAGTCATTTGGCTGTTCTGTATATAAACAAATGCATGTGGCATTTTACAGCCAGACATAAATTTTGCTTACAAATTTAAATTTAAGACACATTAGCTGTTATTATGGGAAACAAACTGTGCTGATTTTGTTCATTATTATGATTTGTTGACCACTTGTCATGACATTGCATAGAGCAGTGGTTCCCAACCCTGTTCCCCGAGGAACACCATCCTGCATGTTTTAGCTGTTTACCTGCTTTGACACACCTGGTTTGAATGATCTGGTGATGAACAGGCTTCAGCAGAACTTGAGGAAGTAATTAAATCATTGAATCTGTTGTATTGAAGCAGGGAAACAGCAAAAACATGCAGGGTGTGTTCCTCAGGGACCAGCGTTCGGTACCTTTAAATTAAAAGGAATTTTCCTTTTAATCCTTCCATTTTATGTATCACTTCTGTGGTCTCAAATATCTGTATAGACATTTATGATTTCTGAGTCTTAAAGACTTTGTCATTATGTGAAAACACCTAAGTATTTATATTAAAAAAAGGTATTTGAAATTCGGAATTAGCTGTTTGCACGATCAGGTGCGAGAGAGAAAAGATACTTCACTGTATTTTTGCATGAATAAGCCTTTAAAACCATTTTTTTTCCCCATCTTCTGCATGCACTGTCTCTCCCCTCTCTGATGGAGGAGATCAGAGAAACGGGCACCGTCTCTAACACTGATGTAAATCTGAACAAACAGCAGGGGTAGCCAGTTTGAAAGCAAACCTGGAGGGAAGTCTTTTCAATTTAGATCCAAACTGAAGGGAATCTGAGGAATACCGGGTGCGCCTTGGTAAAGCGTTACAGCTTTTGTTTTACATGTCATGTGTTTTAAATCAGCACGTAAATGCTTATACAGGTCATCAACAAACTCTGAGATATAGATAAATTAATGCAAACTGGGTCTCTTCAAAAGTTAAATCAGACATTTTTACTGTGTCCATTCACTCTGTTATTGTTTGTCCTTCTGTCTGTCCATCCTCTGTCTCCTCTCCCTGCAGCCATGTGGTGCAGGCTCTTCTTAAATTTTTTTTTGCTTCAGTCCCATTAGCTCATGCTTGCATGTCTCTGCTTAACGTCTGCTCAAGACAAATCAAACGTCCAATTTTTGCTCTGAATTTGTTGCCTTTTGTTTTGCACCAAGACAAACAGGAGCCTGAAAGTGGGAGTGGATCCTTTAAACCACCACTGCATAAAGGAGCCTAATGGAACATGCTGCAGGAAATGAAATACTAATTCATAATTTAGTGCAAGCTTCTTTAATGGGTGATTCCCAATCCTGTAATACAGTGTTCCCTAAATTGTTTCCAGTTTGTAAATAATGGAAGTCTTGAGAAGTAAATGTGGCCACAGGGTCATGCAATAGTAATGAAATGAGGGAGCGTTTGAGAAGAATCAAAACATAAAAGAAGAAAAAAAGTTGTTTAAGAGGGTTTGGAGCTGTCATTTTTCTGAACGACAGGGATCCATCCTCATAAAAGAACATTTATTTATTTATTCTACGAACTCTCAAGTGCTCTGAAGAGCCGGCAGTTTGCTTAGCATCAGGGTGCAAATGAAGGGAAAGCACAGTTTTAATACAACGCGTCGCTCGCTAATAACTAGCACAAAGACGTCTTGATTTATTCTAAGACTGAAACGTGCAAAATTGTGTAGACGGTGTTTGTTTTGCTGTTGACGAGTCACCATCTGGAACTCTTAATGCAATTATATGAGGAGAAAATAAATGAAGGTCTGTCACTCCATGACCTGCCTCTTTTCACATCAGAGGTTTGAACTAAAATCATCGTTTGCTGAGAAAAGAATGGAGTTTTGGTCCATTCTTTTAAATGACAATAATGTTTTGAGATACTATGAGTTCTTGCAAGATGTGTAGTGCTCAAAGTACAAACTACCACACCAGGTTTTAATTAAATGTCGGTAAAATTGTCTTAGTTAATCAAAGTTTGTGTTTTCTCGGGTCGCTTTGTGATGGTGACCATCTTACGAGGGTTGTCTCAAAAAGTGAATCGGTTGCATATGTATATCTAATTATTATTTTCTGAGTTTCATTAACAGTAAAAAAAGATCTCTGTGAAAAAGTAGAACTTAGCTGATATCAGATTTCAAGCTCCTCCACTCTAGAGCAGTGGAGGCGCGTTCTCTGGAGTGACGAGTTGCGCTTCTCCATCTGATGGACGAGTCTGGGTTTGGCGGTTGCCAGGAGAACGGTACGGGTGTGACTGCATTGTGCCAAGTGCAAAGTTTGGTGGAGGGAGGATTATGGTGTGGGGATGTTTTTCAGGAGCTGGGCATGGCCCCTTAGTTCCAGTGAAAGGACTGACTGCTTCAGCACACCAGGACATTTCGGACAATTCCATGCTCCCAACTTTGTAGGAACAGTTTGGAGCTGGCCCCTTCCTCTTCCAACATGAATGTGCACCAGTGCACAAAGCAAGGTCCATAAAGACATGGATGGTAGAGTCTGGTGTGGATGAACCTGACTGGCCTGCACAGAGTCCTTACCTCAACACCATAGAACACCTTTGGGATGAATTAGAGCGGAGACTGAAAGCCAGGCCTTCTCGTCCAACATCAATATGTGACCTCACAAATGAACTTCTGGAAGAATGGTCAAAAGTCCACATGAACACACTCCTAAACCTTGTGGACGTCCTTCCCAGAAGAGTTGAAGCTGTTCTGGCTGCAAAGGGTGGACCAACGTCATATTGAACCCTATGGATTAGGAATGGGATGTTACTTAAACTCATATGTGAGTCAAAGCAGGTGAGTGAGAGGAAAAAAAAAATATATATATATATATATACAGTATACAGTATATATATACTGTATCTGTCTGTCTTCCTTTCTGTCTGTCTTCCTTTCTGTCTGTCTTTCTTTCTTTCTTTCTTATTTTTTTCTTTTTTTATTTTTTTATTTTGTTTGTTTGTTTGGTTGTTTTTTTTTTTTTTTTTGGAATTATAGCTCCCCCAGGAATAAACTCCACCAGCCACCACTGGTTGTCTCTGTTTTAGTCAAAAGTGTATGGAGACATCAAGTGGTCTATGTGGAGTGTGATGTAATTTCTGAGAAAAAGTGGAGGAAAATCCCCCCCCCCCCCACACACACACACACACACACACAGGAATAAATTCAGATTAATATTGGTGTGTTCTCAATTACATTTGGTGCATGAAGCAAACTATGACATATGCTATCTTTACTATCTGTGCCAAAGATTTAAAAAATAATAATAATTAAAATACGTGCTTCTGCATAGAATTGAATTTTGACTAAGTAGCTTTAGTCAGTGCACGTCTGCTCCTCCTACTGCACTCAGAGAAAAACAGCAGCTTAAGTACAACACTGCAGGTTAATGTTTGATGTACTTGCTTCCCCCCACTCCTGTAAGATTATATTGGAGAACATGAATCACAACCCACAGTGAGTCATAAGGAACACCACGTTGGGATCTATAAGCAATAATCCAGAATGAATTTCTCTCACTGAGCTTTTATTCTGAAAAGTCAAAGCTGACATGATGCTTTTATTGACCATGCATTTGTTTTAATAGAAAGTTAAAGACAAATCTTTAAAGGGACAACAACTTAATGTATTTTTAATTTATTTATTAAATCAATTGTTTGTTTTAAAATTACATTTCTGGTATTGGCTTTTTTAATATGTGATTTATATACCAAAACAAAAGGTGTCATGAGTATGTGTTGCAATATTCCACATGACCTGTAGATGTCCTTGTTGAGCAAGTGATTCTGCTGCAAATCTGCTCTAAAAAGAAAGTGTGCCTCAATTTCTGAGCTCAAATAAAAATTATATATTCTAGTCCAGAAGTACGAGAACATAATAACACATGTTCATGTGAAATAAAGTCATTATAAAGTTTAATTTTTATGCACGTTGCTTTTAATTCACCAACACAAAAGGTTTTTTTTATACATGCAAACGTAAGTGAGCCTTTTCATAAACTGATTTTAAACTTCCCTTATGCTTACATGAGCGGTGCAGTTTTCTTGTAGGTCTAAAAAAAATGAGACATTGCAGAGGGAAACATAACGGAAGCTGCAGCGCAAGCTCATCAGCGCTTCTACCTCCACCGAGGTTTCTGTAAGTCAGCATCCGAGACACAAGTTGATTTAATAACGCGTAGGCAAGTTTCACTTCAATCCACACTTTAAAACAACAAAACTGAGTTGTGCCATAAACAACATTTTTTTATGTTTTAGATGGAGGACGGTGGTGGCCTATATTTCCAGGCTCCAAGACAAAGACAACATCTCCAAGAAGACTGGGTATTCTGAACTGCCACCAAATACATTAAAGCAAACAGTCCTGAACAGAAGGAGACCTCCATCTTAGCCACCACGTAAAACCCCCGATGTGTGGGCACCAAATAAGAGGCTAAATGTAAACGCGCCATGTCTCAGTGTGACTAAAAAGTTTCTGACCTGTATTGTGCGTAAAGGTGATTCTGACTGTATCATGACTCAACCTCCCACACAAGCTTGGGCTCCTTCCATGTGAGGGATGTGACATTCCAGGTCCTTATAACCAGTTTAGGCAGTCAGAGATGGTATCCATGTCAATCTTCATGGCAGAGCCTTATGTTTCTTGTGGATGGTGGATCTAAGAATATGGGTAAGTAATTCATCTGGGTTATAGATTGTCTGCATAAATGGTGCATAACCCAGGTATTTCAGCGATTACTGTAAATGCTAATATATATATATCTATCTGATCAAGACACTCAAAGCTGTTTACACTACAATCTGTGCCCTCATTTATCCATTCATACAGCACTCTGTTTTATCTATACAAATAATAATCAGTGCTTTATCACATTCATACACTGATGGGACTCATATTGGAGGCAATGAGGGGTTCAGTGTCTTGCCCGGGGACACTTAGGCATGTGACTGCTGGTGGAATCGAACCCCCATCTCTTGCATTGGAGGATGACTGCTCTAGCCACTCAGCCACAGCCGCCCCAAAGTGGCTGTGGTTGAGTGGTACAGTTCTCTTGCCCGACAAACAGACAGTAAGGGGCAGTAGAGTTATACTCGGGTCCCAAAAAATCCGACCCAATTCGGCCCCAGTCCATCGCCATAATCTCCAAACCTCACCCGATTCCAATGAATTAACAGTAATTACAGGTCCGAACTGAACCACCCCTGACATTTTTAATTAAGTTTTGTCTGATTATACCATCGACTATTATTAATGGTCGGCAGACGAATGCGGCTGAGTGAAGGGGGCAGACGATCGGAGCTGAGGAACCATCAAAGCGCACTAAATGCTTCCTCTGCTTCTGCCTGCATCCTGCTCTGACATGTCAGATATTTCGTGATCTCACCTGTTTTGAGTCGTCGGCTGCACGCATTCGCTGAGTGCCACGGTTGAATGAACGTCCATTTGGGCTGATGGATCGCTGGCAGTTGTCCATCTGAAGCTTAACTGAACTTTTTACCGCTTTCAACCGGCTGGTCAGCACACTGTGAAATGGCCGTGCGGCTGGTGATTGTATGGCAAGCCATGTTGGCATACAAATGGACTGATGGCCGTGCGTGTCCTATGACACAATAAAAAGCCCGACACTGACCCAACCCGCACATTAAGCACATTATTATGGCCCGGCGCAGTCCGAATCCAGGTCGGTCGGGGCTGGGCTCCGTGTTCAGGTTAGAAATGACAGCTCTAAGAACATACATAAAAAAATATTGTTCTGAGCAGAACAAACTCACAAATGGAAAATATTAAAGTTAAGCTGTTAAAAACTTATGTTCCAATAATCGTTTTAATTCTGGTTGATGTAATGTGATGTATTTCAGTTGGTATCACTTTCAGTCTGTTTAGCATATAGCATGTGCAGACTTCAAAATAAAGGCCTAAAGTCTCCAAATCTACAAATGATTATGAGGTGGAGTCACACAAAAAACAGGATTCAGACTAGTTTTATTTATATTTTTATACAAACCAGAAAAAAACAGACATTGGTGACAGTTGATGTCATATCAGCTCCTTGAAAAGTTTTCTAGCGATAAATTTAACCTCTTTTGCTTATGACTTCAAATTAGAGGCAAAGGGTACAGTTAAGGTCTATGGGTACGGGTTGAAGTTATACAAGAAAACAGGACTCTACCTCATTTTGGTTTTTCCCCAAACCAGTTTGACTGCAATGGGTAACCTAACCCCAACAGCATGGGATCATTCTGGGGTACTCAGACCCCTCCATTATAATAAACTGGAAATTCATGGATGACTACAAAACATTCTTAACTAAAATTATTTGGCTATTTCTTAAAACTTATTCATGTCATATAAATAAAGCAAAAATTATATGTTGAGAAAATTCAGTCTGGATTGGACCCTAACTTGTGGCACTATTTTCCTATCAGCACAATGCATTTTCCCCCTTTTCATAAAACCTATTGCTTCCTAAAATATGCAGATTTTATACAGAAATCCTCTGCTAGAACTGGTTTGTCTGCAAAACCACACTTGGAGAAGTAAAGACACTCTAAGCAATGCTTTTGAATCCATGTATCACAAAGCAAAAAAAAAAAAAAAAGACTGTCAGCTCCGGTGCAGCAGCGTCTGGATCTTAACGAGAGAGGAGACAAGAGGAATGTGGAGCAGACGTGGGTGGTATTTAAAACTACATATAAATAAATAAAAGGTGTAAATAAAAAAAAAATAAAAAAATCTTGCTACATCACTGAGCTGATCGTTATCTCATGTGGGATGAATCCAAACAGATCAAATGGAGGACAAGCTGCTTAATTTTCTTGGTTTATCCTTGAATCTCAGAACTGAAATATTTATATTCAGCTCATGCATATCTGTTTTTTTTTTCTTAATCTTATCACCACATTGAGTTCGATTACACTTGACACTAATACAGGACTTCTATATCTACATTTAATGCTTCTCATTCAAGCAAAGAAAATGAGTTTTACCTCACTAGACATTTAAGTTCCTTTTCTGTCATTCTCTTGGAGGGTGGATATTATGAATGCTAGCCTTGATAGTGCACTTATCAGATTATTATTCAAATTAGGCTTTCTTCACTAAAGACCCACAAGTGGTTCAGATCTGGCATCACCTAAGACTTTTCTAAGAACATGAAAAAAAAAAACATTGTTTTGTTCATTTTCTAAAATAATACTGTTGCTCTTTCTTAAAAGTGGACAATATTAGTTAGTGTTCACCAGGACCAGGTAATTGTAGATTGTTCATAAGAATAAGTGTCAGATTTGAACAATTTTAGCCCAAATAAACGGATTGAATCTTGTAATTTCACAATGGAACAAACTGAAAGGTCTAGAGGTCTGAATCTATCTAGTCAAGTGTGTCTGTCATTTTAATTTAGGTAAAGTAAATGTTTAATGTCAAGAGGACAGCCGATACACTTCGATTGGACGGTAAAATTAAATTCACTCCCAGCATGTTACTGACTGACACTAGGTCAGGAACTTAGTTTCAAGTTTTCTGTTTCTATTCAAGTATTCTACTGTATTTAGTTACTTTTTTCTATTTTGTTTTTTTATGTATTTAAAAAAACCAACCAACCAAATTAGCTATCAAACTAGCTACAGTAACAAACCAGCTAACAAACTAACGGTCCAGGGGTTCTCAAACCTTTTGTGTTCAGAGACAGGGGAGAAAAAGTTTCAGAGACCCCCTCATAACCCTCATGTTTATTAAATAATTTTCTTCAATTTGACTCTTTAATGAAATAGAAATATTTGTGTAATATCAGCTTCCAGCTGACCAACAATTGTTTGTATTTACTTTAAACATTTTCTTGTGAGCACAGAGACAAAGATGCCAATTTAACTTAAATAAAGAAGACAGCTGTTCAAAAAGTGGAAATCAGAACAAAGCAAGAAAACTAATATATTTCTATTCACCCCTTTTTTTCCTCATGTGCACTCTTATGGAGGGTGAATGACGTCTTCTCCAACGCCAACTAATTCATGCATTCTTTCCTTGGGTTTCTTCTGATCCACCAACACCTTTCTCATCTAGTTTCACCCCTTGAGTGTAACAAGTTGACAATTCTGTCAGCTATGAAGCTATGACCTTTGACCTCTTTCTTATTTTCAACTGATCCACCCAGCGCTCGCTGTCCCACTGAATTTGATTCAGTTCTTTCCCTGAGTCAACATTAATCTTTTATCATATGGGACATGATACAGGAAAACAAAATAAGGGGCTGTATTACACTTTCTTACAAAAATATGTACAGTACTTTATATTCCAGACATCTTATATATTTGTTTCTTAATCTGTGTCTAGTTGTAGTAACTAAGTGGCCCAATTTGTGTTGACCGAAGACAGCTGTGGTTCTTTTTTTACTAAACCATTTTTCAAAAATAAAATAATTAAAAAAAAAACTTTAAAAAGCTCTTAAAGTTGAACTTTTCATAAAACAAATAGTTAATTAGAATGAATTAACCAACATAACATTAACAAATCTTCAATATTTGATAAAACGTGTTTTTTAAGCATAGCTTTCAATTTATTATTATTATTATTATTATTATTATTAGTAGTAGTAGTAGTAGTATTTTTACTGGGAATTATGTAGCCTATGTGGATCCTTGCAGGTAGACTTCAGAAGAACAGCAGCTATGTAAACTATTGATAACATCAGAATACAGGCAGTCCTCGACCTACGAACGGGTTCCGGACCTAAGGACCGTTCGTAGGTCGATTCTGCCGTAGGTCGGAAC
>JARVLU010000600.1:20856056-20872599 GCA_031762415.1 Simpsonichthys santanae
CAAAAACATGAAAATTAACACAGACATAGTGCTATACAACATTTTACACACATTCCAGGGAGTTTATCAGCTAAAAACAGTTATGGGGTAAGTTCCTCTTTAAACTCAAAGCAGTCTGCGCCGCAGATAAATAGTGTTAAATTATAATTTTTTATGTATGAATGTTTCTGTTCAGTGCCCTGAGACGACTTCTGTTGTGACTTGGCGTTATATGAATGAACTGAATTCAACTGAAGACCTGTTCTTTAATATTGTTGATACAATTTTGTTTTTGTTTTAAACATGGGGTATTTTTCGTTCAAGACACACTTAATTAACCAGATTTTCAATTTCAACTTTCAAAAATTACAGTTTTGAGCAAAAGAACAGCATTAAAACCCACTTTTTAAACTTTATCTATCCACATAATGAACATCAATGTACAAAGTATTACAGAAAACTCTTTGCATAAAACTGAACAGAATCTTAACAGCAGTTGTCATACCAAGTGACAGTGCTTAATTTGAATGCAAATGCTTGTAAAAATAAAAATAAAAACAATTTTTTTTTCATGGACCCCCAACCTGCAGCTTGCAAACCGTCTGGAGTCTGGGGACCCCAGTTTGAGAACTACTGGTCTAAAGAACCTGCTTCTATAATGACAACCTCAGATGTTTCTTGCCCCGACTCTTTAGATGTGTTTTGGTAGCAAAAAGGAGAATTTATCAGTGTGAAACAAGTTTTTGGGTGTTGGGTGTAAAGCACCGTACTCAGTGTGCCACTTTACCAGAGTGCACATTTTTCTGTGCCTCCTCTTCTAAGCTGTTTGCTTTTGTGATATTGGTGATTCTAGCAAGCAAAGTTTGAACGTTTTACAACTGAACAGCACTTTTCTAATTGACTTCAGCAAAATGAGGAATAAGAGCTGAGTCCAAACTTTTCTGTTTTGTCTGAAATAGAAATATTATTGAAACGGCTGCACAAGTGTCATATTTACTTTGGGCTGGGTTTGTTTTGGTCTACTGCTTATTTCAGAAGCTTCCTGAGGTTGTAAAATATCATCCTCTTAAAAATGACCATTAGCTTGAAACAGCTTTGACGAACGCTGAACATTATTGCATTCATGAGGGAACCATTTAGTTTATGAATGCATGAGCGTTTGTGGCAAACTGAGCAATTTGTTGCACCCAATCATTTACACCTGGAGTTTGAGCCTTTTCTTGTGGGGCTTAATAATGAATCTGGATGAAAGCACATCAAGACGTTTGCACATTTGCTGTTGGAGTTCTTCATTCCTCCTAGGTTTTGGGTTTCAGTGAGTAGATTCTGTCAAAGTAATGAACATTTACACAGAATATGCTTTCGAACATTCACGTGTCCCCCACATTTCCCCCCAAACAAAAAAACTGTCACAAATTGTGCTTAGTAACTTTCATTTTGTCGAGCCTTAGTGAAGTATGATTATCATAAATTCTCCACACCTCATTTGCATCTTTATTGAAAGCAGACCTTTGGTTATTTTGTGCCAACATTTCCCTTGTTCGGATTCTTCGCATGACTCATGTAACCTGCAGTGCATTTTCACATTAGATGAGTCAATACTTTACATTGTTGCAGTGTTTAGTCGCCATCAAATCCCAAAAACTCCACACTTTTCTGTGACACCTCACTGCCGTGATATAAATATATTCAAATAAGTTCATTATGTCAACGGTTTTTCAATGGTCTTGATGACTACAGTTTAAATAATCAGTCTCAACTCAACTTTATGTTGGTAAATTAAATATAAAAAAAAATCACAAAAAAAGAAAGTCAATTTAAAATGGTAAATCAATCATTTACCAAAAAAGGAAGAGGATGAAGCCAAGGCTTATATTTGCCTACCCTATTCATAGACTCAGCAGTCTACATAATGACATATATCTACTGTTCACTATAAGTACACATACAAACATTTATATTTAAATATGCATGTATATAATACATCCACATACTCACATTACAAACATACATTGTTACACAATACATATATACATCTACATAATCCCATACACTAGGATTTATATCTGGTTGGACTGAACTAACAAGTCCAAGTGCAACCAATATTAAAGGGGTTTAGTGTATTAAAACTACTTAAATCTAATTTTTTAAAGCTTAGTTCATGCTGATGCTTTTAAAAATGTGTATAAACATTTACACCAAAGTCAGTTTTGCATTTCATGGTTATTTAAACAGTTTTTTTTAAAGCAGCTCCATGACTGAGCTGTGTTTGTTAGAGAATAGTTGATTTGTAAAGGAGACTCCAAAATGTGTTGAAATGTTCTCAGTAGACCTGTGTGAACTGCAGAGGTGAGCAATCTTGTTACTTGTAGTTTAAAATGTAAAAACAAACGTAGTTGACTTTTTTTAATAGTCACAGAAATGGTATCAACCTTAGAGTGTACGAGTTGTATTTTGAGACTTGTACAGGAACTCTTATATTGCCTGGTATATTAAAAAAAAAAACAGTTTGACGATAAATAATTATGTAAATAAATAAAAAAAAAAACTGGCACAACTCTGCCTATCTTTAATTCAAAGTGTACGCTTGGCAGCACAGATGGGTACAAAACAAGCACAGCAGGTGGCACAATGTGGACGGAAGTCGGCAATAAAATAATGTATATGGTATAAAATCCATCCATCCATCATCTTTACCCGCTTCTTCCTTTTAGGGTCACGAGGGTCACCGGTGCCTGTATCCAGCTAATACTGTTCGAGAGGTGAGGGACACCCTGGACAGGTCTCTAGTCCATCAAAGAGGCACATGAAGATAAATAAGACCAACAATCATTCATCTCTCACTCACACCTAGGGACAATTTAGCATTACCAATCAGCCTAATGTATGTTTTTGTTCTGTGGGAGGAAACTGGAGTACCCGGAGAAAACCAATGCACAGAGAGAACATGATGCTGACATCAAGCTGACTATCTCATGTTGCTGCATTCATTTATACCATCTACTCACTACAGACTCATGTTCAAGCTGCTGTTTAATATACTATATCATTTTATATTATTAGTGTTTAGCTCATAGCTTAGATCTTTTAGCATATTGTTTAGCATTTGTCTAGCAAATATCTTACTGTACAACTTAGATCCTTATATAATGTCTCTTTTTATGGGTGTAACTGGGACATTGAGTACACAATTTCATTCCACCTCATGTACCACATGTGATGCGACAGTAAAGACTCTTGAACTTAAACATGCAAACTCTACCCAAAAGGGTCCCAGGCTGGGATTTGAGCTGGAAACCTTCTCACTGATAGGCGACAGCTTTACCAAATGCAACATCACGCCGACAGGCATAAACTATATGATTTTACAAAATTAAGCTGTGGTTTTCAGAATTAGGTCAGCAAAATGTGGATGTATGGATCACTGGTCAGTTGGTTTCAAACACAGAATTTAGTGAAACTGCAAAGAAAATCTGTGTTTTCTTGTAATTCTCTTGCTGTCTTTAGTGGCCAACTAATCTCTACAATACACCCAAGTGAGATTGTGCCTTGAGGAAGTAGTTGTACTTCCTGTGCAGCCTGCAGCACTTCCCGTAACACTACCAAGATATTTCTGTAAGAATATCCATGTGATGTAAAATAACCAGTGGTGTAAAAAAAGTATAGAATAGATTTTCCCATAAACTACTATTAAAAGAGTATGTTTTTTTTTTAGGGAGCAGTACAACCCTTTTGCTCTTGGTCATGCTCCATCTGGATGTTAGCTTGTTAATTTGGTCTTAAATAAACTCTACCACTACTTTAACATTAATAAAAAGTTATATTTAACAGGTTTTTTTAATCGGTTAATAAACTTGTCACAAAACTCTTCAAAAGAGCTGAACTTTCTAATGCAACACACCTTGTTGAATGATGTGCAACAAGCCTTTAAAGGGGTGATTATGTCACTCCACAGTCAATGTTCATAATTTCTAGAAAAATAAACATTCTAAACAAGTTTTAAAAAAAAATATTTATAAAGCAACACAATTTTCCCAAGCTGCATTAAAAAAGATGAATGATTGGCACCCTCGCTCCAACACAAATATAATTGAAATTGGTACCCAGAGGCTAATTCAGGGAAATCGTGCAAATTTCATTCTTCATAATACGACATTCAATGATAAGTAAGGCAAAGTGTAAAACATTTCCCTGCTCATGAATTACAATCTATCTGACAGCTGCACAGCCACAAAGCGATGCAGTGAATCTGTTTTGAATCTGCCAGGTCTCTGAATATTTTCAAACCAAATGAAACCGTATTACTCAGGCATTAGACGGCAGTTTGTGGCCCGGGCTTTATTAAAATCTTGCAAAATGTGATGAAAAATTTTAGCAAGGAAGAAGTGACAATATATTTCTGCTTAGTGGAAATGGTTCTCTGTTATTTGTCAGCAAATGGGAGTATTTTACTTAAATAAATGGTTTCCCTTGTTTTCCACATCTGTCTTCACTTCACATATGAATTGATTAAAAACTCTGATATGGCATGTTATTGCTTGTGTTCGTATATATTGCTTCCAACTTACCAAGTAACAGAACTCACCTAGTTAGCTAAACAATATCATGCTAACTATATTCTGTGGATGCAAAAATAAAAAAATAAGACCCACCATGACTTATCACATGCCTGACACACCGGGTATCCATACGCTTCTACTTTCACCCCTGTTTTTTTTTATTTCTTTCCACATCTTCTCTACTTTTAGCATGTCTTTGTGTCTGTCACTCTGCCGCTCACTTTCTGCCCTTCGAACCCTCTTCTTCCTTCGTTTTTCTCCCTCTCATATTGTCACCTGCCTTCACCACCTACACAGCAGTCGGCTGTACATAGCAGCTTCAAGATAACACTGTAGCCCAGACAGTCAGACACCTCATTTATCAGCTCATACTCTAGTTATTCACTGTGGGGCCATGGCAGTCCTGCAACCTCCTGTTTGATCAGTTCACATAAATTAGATGGTTGAAACTGCCATTACAGTTCATTATAATAAAAGCTTTAGCTTGCAGAGGCATGCAGGTGATGAATTTTCATTAGCAAAAGCTTGCTAAATACAGATTTGCTCTGATTTAAACATTTTTTTTTCTAGATGAATGTGTTTTGCATTTGTTCAGGTTTAGTGTATAGCAAATCAGTTCACTTTTAATTTGCTTAATTGAAAATTACATAAATGATGAAGAATGAATAAAAACACAGACCTGACATTTCCTGTTATATTTGTTTCTGTTCTCATGGTCACAACATTCTTTTCATATCCATAAGGCTGGTTTTCTGGTTTGGTAACTATGAAGACTAGAAGGGTAGATGTAAATTGCTCTCTCGCTGCATGCAAATCTTTTACTTTAGATGAACCACAGTCATTACAGTCACCTCTGATGTAAAGAACATAAATAGACATCACCCACTACCTTGTATGGAAAAGACTGAAACAAAAGTATTGCATGATCTGTTATACTCAGAGTATGTGATGGGAATTACTTTAATTTACTGCCACCAAAAACTTTAGCCTATTATTTGTAAAACTGACTGAATTACAGCCGGTTTTTGTTTGCTAAGTAACAGGATTTTACTTATTGTTGACCCCAACGTATAGCAGACTGAGGAGAACAAAAGGCACAGGTGATACAAGATGTTCAGGGTTGGAAGGGAAAATAGACAAGGAATGAATAATACATTTTGTTTGTAGTTGGTCTTGTTCTTACTGTGTTTGTCTTGTAGAAGGAGCTGGAGGGGAGGGAGAGACAAGTTCTAGGTTTCCGCAGGAGGTGAGATGAGCCAGAGGAGGTGAGTATCGTTGGAGAGAAGAGCAGGTTGTTATTATTAGGCAGTGATTCGGGTGTTTGATGGGACAAAATGATAATTATAATAATGTGTTTATATGTTCCCATACAATGGCAAAATTGGCTCTCTGCATTTGACCCATCCACCCCTCCAAGTCTTACAAGACCTTCTTGTTTCTTGTGACTTTGCTTTATCAGGGGGCTGAGATGGGTTAGAGGCAGGGTAGCCAACTTGGGACCCGAATGCACATGTTGTGCTGCTCACTGCACCAGCGGGGGGTGCCTGGGGAGAGATTGGGGTGTGCTGTTCAGAGACCCTGCAACATGTGCAATGACTGGGGATCTCGAAACTTTCGGGTCCCAAGTCAGCTACCCTGCCTCTAAACCATCTCAACCCTCTGGTAAGGCAAAGTCATAAGAAACAAGGTCTTGTAAGACTTGGAGGAGCAGGACTTGGAAATCGCTGGAGAAGATAATCAAAATTTGGTAAAACTTATTGAGGAACTAGTTTCCCAGCTGTCCATTACTTACCATTAGGTGTTATAATGTCCCAGCACTGGAAGAACGTCTGGAAGGAGCTTCCATACTCTGCAGAGCAGTTCTTCAAGTCAGGTGCAGGTGTAGAGTGGCAACTGTGGAGAGAATGAATGCAGCTGGAAACCTAGGAATCCCACACCAAGGTTGATTGACTGTGAAAGTCATTAGACTCAGGGTGACTATAAAAGATGAACAGCTGACGATGTACATCCAATGATTAGTTTCTGAGAGTTTCATTAAAATCTGACCAGTGATTCATGAAATATTTTGGTGCCTCCAACAGTGAATGCCAAACTTTTAAAGAAGGAGCTCACACAATCCATTAGCAGTCTGAGTATGTGTTGGAGATGACTCATCTACTACAACGTCCAACTTTAGCTCAGTGTCTGTAAAGTCGTCTGAAAGTGGATCTTTTAAGGGTGATTAGCTGTGACAGCTAGCTCGAACTGAATTAACTCCAACAGTCATTCAGTTGTAGATGTGCATTCCAAGATGAATTTCTGGGAGTTTCATTAAAATTTCTCAAATGATATTTTGCTTACACATACAAATAAAATTATCACTCCCTTTTCATGATGGTATCAATTAATACCGTTTACTCAGCTACAATATGTTGGTATATTTTTCAGAGGAATCAATGGAAGGACACATTTTTCTTTTGTAATAAGCTATATTTCTGTGTCATGATCTTGTGTCAGACTCAATAATTTCACCATGTCTCTTTTAACCTCACCCCCTTGACCTCATATACTCAATTTTTGGTGGTATTGTGTCTTGATTCTTTGTGAGAAAACAGGAAAACAGCCATTTGATGAGAAATTTTTTTGGGGGGCAACTTATTATTTTAAGCATTACAAAGTCACTAAGAAATCTTAAAAATGTTGGCAGCAAGAGAAGCTAAAGAGATGTTTACATACAATACATATTTTATGCAACAGTACGTTTTATTATTTTCATATTGTCTAAATAGACATACAACTTTTTATTTTATGTAAATTCTATTCTGTTAAATAGTAATGCTGTAAAGTTCTGAAACAACAACAATAAAGTTGCATTATGACCTAAATCTTGTAATTTCAGCAGCTTGTTCAGCTTGAAAACTTTTAAAAGTTTCTCCCTGCCTACTTACAACCATGATGAGTATATGAAATGACTTTAAGCCTTATTAGCTGACCACAACTCACAACAATCAAAATATTTAATGAGAAATGCTGAACACTATCACCCTATAATAACTTTAATCCTATCAAGCAGAACAAAACAAAACTCATCTCCCAGTGTAAAGTCATAATAATGATGTCACATGTGGTTTTGTGCTTTGATTCCTGCTCAGTTGTTGGCTTTACTGCTTATTTGTGGTAAAAGACCCGATGAACCACATCTCACCTCGTGTCACATGTAAAAATCGTTTATTCATTTCCAACCTGGAGCTAAGTATAGGTGTTCACATTTAATAAAATACATCCTAAATGATGAAATCTCACTTGTTCCACATGCAAGTGGACACAGCCTATAAATATACAAACAGCAGCTGAGCAATAAACTGGACATTGTCAGGTTTATTCATGTTTCTGTAAAACCATAAATATCTTTATTCAAACCATTCAGATTCATTAGCTGCATTTAGAATTATTTACAAAACATAAACGAGCAAAAAACAGGAATATATAAGTATCCACATGTTGCTGTTAGATTTCCAAAAAATGTACTAAAATTGTGATAGTTTTCACTGGACATCATTATAAAATATTTGTATGGCTGTAATAAATGAATTTATTTTCCACTGAAACTTTGTTTTGGCCTTATTTTAGGTGTGATGTTTTATTTATGCTTAACTCGTTTTTATATAATGTCAGTGTCATTTTAAACAGGGACATGCAACTCTAGCGCCAGAGTGAAGATTTCCTGAAATAAACCAACACGCATACCGTTGTGTCTGTTGGGTGACAGACTGGTTAAACAGGAGTGGTCTGCACCTGCCACAGACTCAGGCTGATTCTGTTCACCAACATCCTCTACCATGTATGACTTTGTCTGCTGTCCTCACCCCCTGCAACATTGCCTGGTCCATCCATCCATCCATCTGATTGACAGCTTATGAGCCAATCCTTGCATAAACGACTGTGACACACCAGTAATCCAGGACAGCTGGGTTCAATCAATCTCACTTTAAGAATTTTCCATCGTAAATGTGCTCTAATATTGAGACTGCAGAGAGAGCCACTTCTATGTAATGCTATCTAGTGTCCAGGTGGACCGAGGCGATCACTCTTCATCGTTTTAAAAAGGGAAAAATAGGAAAGAAAATGTACATAAGTGGGGAAAGATATTTTATTTGTGTTTGGGTTTTTTTGCATTTTCATTTTTAGAGTAGTTTAATAAAAAAGGGCAAGATATGAAGATAAACTCAAATCAGCAGTTCCACCTCTGTTAATAGAGGTCATAAAACTGAATGGATTTAGCAGAGCAAAGTGACACTGAGAAACCCCTCGGGTTGTGTTTTAACAACCACTGTGAGGACAAACACCGGTAAAGGATCATTCAGACTGTATTGACATTTCATGGTGAGGTTTCACTCCTTCCGTTCCAGACCTGCTGTCTTGAGGAAAGTAAATTTACCTACAAACTCTCAGTGGTGAACAAGTGAACTTTCATTACTGCACATTCTGTTGACCCACAAATCACTTCACTCAGAGACAGAATGATTGATACTCTTCATCATCTCTGCCTCCCTCCTCAGCCCCCCTAATTCAATTCCAAATAACTGTGAAGTTGTGTCACCCATACTAAAGAACTCACCAATGGAGCAACATTATTGATCCACATCATCACAGAACCTGAGGCTTATCCCAGACTGAATAGAATAAAACAGACCACCAAACTTGCTGTATTTATCCTCAAAGCTCAAAAAAGAGTGAGATGAATTATGACTGAAGAAAAGTGGAAAAGATTAACTGAGCTAAGTTAACATTATCAACATGTCCACTGTATAATGCACTATATAGTTAGTCTGCCATTTTATAGAGCTTTGTTATCATTTTAATTATACAATTTTATGTGGGTCATGAAAAGTGGTGCTCTGAAATTGTGCACTATGTTGGTCTGAATAAAGCACGATGCACTGTGACTTGAGCCAAGTGCACATGCTAATGCTAATGCTAATGAGATGGGCCGCAGAGGGTGGCATGGTGCACAAGATTGGCAAGATGGTTCAATACAACCCACCACTATACAAGCCGCTCTGGTCCACCAGAAATTCACTGAGACCTATGCAGTCCATCTGCAGTTTGATTCGTTCCACCAGAGCCGCACTCTCCAGCCTCTTTCCCACCTCGGGCTCAGGTTGTTACTATCATCATGCTACTAACTGGACTATACTGCTAGCAAAACTACACTGCAAGCAAAACTACTGCTGGCAGTATCATGTTGCTGATGGGATTGCACTAACAGGACCACACTGCTGACTGAGCCACACTACTTGCAGGAAGATGCTGCTAACAGAATCACTATGCTAACAGGACCACATTGCAAACAGGAACACACTGCTGACAGAGCCACACTGCTAGCAGTATCATACTGCTCAGGGGACTGTACTGCTAACAGGACCACATTGCTAACAGGAACACACTGCTGACAGAGCCACACTATTTACAGGAAGACGCTGCTAACAGAAACACTATGCTAACAGGACCACATTGCTAACAGGAACACACTGCTGACAGAGCCACTCTACTTACAGGAAGACACTGCTAACAGAATCACTATGCTAACAGGACCACATTGCTTACAGGAACACACTGCTGACAGAGCCAATCTACTTATAGGAAGATGCTGCTAACATAATCACTATGCTAACAGGATCACATTGCTAACATGAACACACTGCTGACAGAGCCACTCTACTTACAGGAAGATGCTGCTAACAGAATCACTATGCTAACAGGACCACATTGCTAACAGGAACACACTGCTGAAAGAGACACACTACTTACAAGAAGATGCTGCTAACAGAATCAAGATGCTAACAGGAACACACTGCTGGCAGAGCCACACTGCTAGCAGTATCATGCTGCTGATGGGACCATACTGCTAACAGGGCCATGCTGCTAACAGGAACATTCTGCTAAGAGCACCTCACTGATAACAAAACCACTCTGCTAATAGGATCACGTTGGAACATGCTGCTGACAGAGCCACACTGCTAACAGGACTATGCTGCTAACAGTAACAGTATTTTTACAACAGTTTTTTTTTTTTTTTGCTTTTATTGTTGTATGTTGTCTGCACTGTATGTTGTCTGTCTAAAACAGGTTTCACTTGAAAATGAGCCCTTGTGACTCAATGAGATGACCTGTATGAATGATTAAATAAAAATATATTCCTAGTTATGGTGATTTTCAGACTCATGGAAAATGCTCAAGCTCAGTATATGTCTGACAGTGCTTAGCTGCTGAGCAGTTTTGAAACCAGAATAGATAAATACTTGAATTAAAACTAGATAAATATTATAAAAAGAAAATAAATCACTTAATCCATATTTAAAACTTGTTTTTCACATCTAAACAATATACTTTTGAACAATGAACAGACAATGGCCTATCCTAACTCTAGTTTTGTTACAAAAAATTATGTTTTCATGAGTAACATTAATTCACTCAGTTGTAAAACAATATTTTTGTACTTACAGCTGCAGTCCATACTTATATTATTTAACAGTAAAAGGTACCAGTTATTCAGATAATCCTTTTAAATATATGTTTAGCCAGTGTTGTTAAGACAGATGTTTTATTATGTTTTCTCATCCAAAACCAGTAAAATACTGCACCACCTCAGAATTTTACATGCATTCAGATGTTACAGAGACTGTGGGAATTATTTTATGTTAACAAGTGGCAGAACTGTACCAATTAATGGGATGAAATTCTGAAAATAAACACATACAGTAATGTGTTTTTTATGATGAGAAACATAGCTTTGGATTATTTAACATCAGTGTGGTGAGTATCATCAAAAATAATGTAATACTGTATATGGTTTGATGTACTTTTAAACTGTCAATGTGTTTTGCCGCTAATCCCAATCCAAAATAATATAATTTAAATTAAAACTTGAAAAAAAAAAAATGCAAAGATTGTCCCCACAAAAGTCCCCATAAATTGGTTCTACATCAGGTTTTCAACCCCATTGTGCCATAAAAACAAACAAACACACACACACATACACACACACCCAAGTTGGTCTTTCCATCTTTACAGGGTCTTTGCATTGACTTCCATTCATTTCTATAGCCTAACACTGACCTTACCCATCTGGAATTCACACCTTAGTCCTAAACCTAACCCCTAACCCACCATTGAGACTTATCCTTATGAGGACTAAGCTTTGGTCCCCACAATGTAGTTTATTTATTTATTTTTATTTATTTATTTATTTATTTATTTATTTTTTTGCAAAATTGGTCCCCACAATGTAACCTGAAAAAAAAAAACGCATGTACGTGTGAACACACATACACGCACACACACACCTTCCCAGCTTTCATTTCACTGTCCTTTTCCTGAGGTTACTACTAGTCAGCATCCTTCTGTACTGCTAGTCATCATATTTCTAGCCACAGCGGTATAATCGGCCACGTTCAGGAAGCCCCCCGGACTCTGAATGAAACATTCAATGCAGAAAAACCCAACAGCTACAGTCTAAATTTTCTGTTTTCAGGCTAGAAGGGGGTGAGCAACACACACAAATTAACAACAGTCTCGATGGTTTCTTACAAACCCTCTAGTCTGTGTATATTTGAGTCTGGCTTCAAATTGATCACATCAAAGACACAGCAAGCGGCTACATAACTTAGTTCAGAAATATCATGCCAAGTCTGCAAAAAATCCAAAATGGGGAGTGAATGTTTTTTTTAATTTCACAAGAGGAATAATAATTTATTACACAAGATTATTTCCTGTCTTTTTGGTTATGAGAACAATTTTTATTTACTTTATTCAGTTTTGCATCCTCCTCTACTGATGACCACCTGATTGTATTTGCTGCACAGCAGAAATCACAGTTCTCACAATGTTTTGCTCAAACAGCTTAGCTCAGCAGCCACAAAAAAAAAAAAAAAAAAAAAAAAAAAAAGACCAAGACTCCAAACACACACCCAGGAATATAACATCTGGTTTATTCTTGGTTCCCTTATCTGTCCCATTGCATTCATCGACACAGGCACTCAGCCCACAATTTAGACTTTGTTTTTGTCCCCTGACATCATGGTACGAAGTCTGTTTATGATTGAGCCTTGCATGATTTAATATTACTGGATGACATAATGCATTTAACAATGCACCTGGGTACATAATATCAGAGAGGAATGGCTCATAATGTATCATCAGTCTCTAGCAGGGATGCACAAGTGTGAGATTATGTGACGTCAGAGATGAGTAACTGACCTGATTAGACCACTTTGATAAACACTGAGAGGATTGTCTCTCAGGCTCACCTCCTCTAACTACCTCACATTGCCTCACTCGTTAGCCACCTGAACAGCACCAGCACTGCGTAAGAACACTTGCTTATATTTGAAACCATCTCTGCCTTCACACATTGAATTAGTGCCAGAAGACGAATACGCCCAATAAAAACAACAGATGCACTGCTTTTCATGCACTCCTCCTGGAATCATCTAATTTCCAACCTCTGTGTTTGTACATCCCACCGTCTCTTAATGCCCCTAGCACACCATAGGATAAGGGTGAATGTAAATGAAAAATACATTATTCATATTCCCACAAAGCCAAGGAGGAGGGAGGTTGTCAGGATGCCTCACCCCTAACCAGAAAACACGCTTAAAAATAATATTATTTATTCAATTTATGATTGGTTTTATTGATTTATCCAGCTTTAGGATGGATGTCTGCAACATTAATTTTGTGTGTTTAAAATAAAATAAAAACAGGTGTTTAATATGTCTATTTTAAACAATATTCATCCGTGTTTTTTTTTTTTTCGAGTGTTGCAACTGAATACTAATGAGAAAAAAAATTACAATAGCAAAAAAAGTAGTAGAAAGACACAAAAGGGAGAAATCCAGACACCTCCGCCATTCTATCTGATTTGATTCTTGACTCAGTTGGAAAACTGGAAGTAATGGTTCAACATGTTGAACAAGGGTTTGCACAACAACGCACCATCCAAAAATATTGCAGGAAAATCCAAAACAGCTTCTACGTAACTCAACTTTGTGCATCCCAGTGTTACACCATATTCTGTGACCATCGTATATTGTGACCGTAGGGGGAGCTGTTGCATTTTTACACCATACTTTGCAGTACCTGATAAACACTATCATATTCTGTGACCATCAATATTTACATAATAGTCATGATATTAGTGGTCAGATGTTACTTTTTATTCCTTAGTGTAAGTAGAAAGTCAGCAGAAACAGTGTGGCTCAAGTATTTAATGTTTTTGTATAAGTTACAGTGTGGTCACAATATCTGATAAGCACTATCATATTCTGTGACATCTATATTTCCTTTTTTTATACCATCTATATTTCCATAATAGTCATATTAGTGATCAGATTTTACGTTTTAATCTTTCAAGGAAAGAGAGTCAGCCTCCTTCCTCCAAATAATCCTCCCACTAAAATCATGATTATGATGGAAATATAGACGGTCACAGAATGTGACAGTGTTTATCAGGTACTGTATTGTAAAGTATGATGTAAAAATGCAACAGCGCCCCCTACGGTCACAATTTACGATGGTCACAGAATATGGTGCAACACCGGCCTTCTATGTGGGTTTATGTCCTGTCTCCTCATTGTGTTGCTACAAAGTTACCCAGCAACTTCATGCAACCTGCTGCTAAAGCATGCAATTTGGTTGTTGATAATTAACTCTCTCTTAGTGTCCTAAAGAATTAAAAAATATCTCCAGTGGGAGGAGAAGAGACGGTGCCAAACTCTCAGTCATATTTCAGCATCTCTGTACGGTTTTACAGAGAAGAACCCTCCAGAAATGCATGTAAATTATTAAACAGTGACTTGGTCACATGTTGCTGTATCTACAGAATAAGAAATTACTTGATTCCCTCTGAGACCGCAGGCTGTTTATGGTGCAGGGTGAAAGGTGAAGTCAAACTTCAAAGGGTAAAGTAGAATCAAATCCCATCATTTCTGATTTATCATACACAGCCAGGGCTGACGTGAGATGGAGACTGTTTTGCATTGACAGTGTCATTCAGTTGCACATGGCCATAATAACAATGTCACAAGACCTTCACTAGCACGTATTGTGTTTAATACATCTTAACGCTTGTTTAAAATCAAACAACTTATTGATAATGAGGTCTAAATCTATTTGTTTATGGACAGCAATGTGTATTCGTAGATTTGATCTCTAAACTATTAAAAAAACTCTTATTTTCCATATGAGTACAGCAAATCAAATTGATGGGGGCTTAGCAAAGGTCACTTATTTATCTCTGCTGAGTGGAGCTGAAAGAAAGGAGTGACATTTACATTCCAGGTCAGATAATTGTAGGTGAGGACAGCAAAATATCCATCCACTTATTATCAAGTGTTTTGAATTTTGACCTATCTCATAGTGAATAATTCAAGTCTTCCATGAGAAAAACACAAAAAATTTAAAGGCATAAAATTATTTGAAGGAACGCATATCACCCATCTACTCTACTGTCAAAGTTATGGACAAGGATCATCTTCTGTTGAGAAGTGATAGAGTTGTAGTCATTTGGTCAAACCTAATTCATAAAAGTTTAGCATATGAAGTTGCCAGTGACTCAACTACTACCCTACCAGATTTTAGCACAATATATGCAGAATTAATTCAATTATACAGGTAGTCCCCGAGATACGAACGGGTTCCGGACCTAAGGACCGTTCGTAGGTCAATTCTGCCGTAGGTCGGAGCCGAACGCACATGGCGCCGTATGTCCGCATTTACGGCCGTAAATCGAAACCGAAACTAAACGGCGATCGGTAACGTCTTTTTAAACACGTTTTTTCAATGTAAAACAACTTCGAACGGCCGTTTTAATGTTTTAATGCGTTTCCAAGCAGTTAGCTAACAAAATATCCCCCCCAAAAAATGAAAAAAATTATAAAATGCTGCATAAAAAAGACAACGTACAGCGCGATGACGTTACTGGTGGCGGCGCCGTAAACGCGAAACGCCTTAAACCGATGACGCCGAAAACCGGGGACTACCTGTATACTGTATATGTGACCGATGTAGTGTTACTTGAAAATCCGCCTGCTGTCGTCTCTGTCTCCCACGCGGCCCCCTCCTCTACGTCACTGAATACAAACACACTGCCCATCACCCGCTCCCACCGTTTCCTGCTTCTCCAGGTGGGACGGCCCGTGGCATTCGCAGAGCAGCTTGTGAGCAGGGAAAACAATAATGGCTCTGTTATTTGGAGATGTTTCAGATTTAGTTTGTCAGATGTGCAGCGGAAAAAATGTTTTCTGTAGACAATGCCGAAAGCAAGCCCAGACGAACGGTTCGAGCGCAACAAACCTTGTTCACCATTTAAATCAGCGCTATAAGTGGAGTATGAAGAGCAGCAGCTTTGATCGCTAAAGACAGGCTCCCAGTCTCAACTGTGGAAGAAGACAGCTAAAGTTAGCCGTCTTGTTAGCTGCTAAGGACCGTGTCTTTAGTGATATGATAAGCTGCTGCTTTATGAACGACCCCTCACTGTCAGACGTGAAAATCTGTGTACAGTAGTTCTCCTTTTTCTGCCCGTCCAACTTCATGCAGCCCCTCCTTCTCCCTCGCTGAATACAAGCAGCCCCTCACTGCTTTTCACACACGCTGCTTCACATCGTGAAGGCGGCTGATGATTATTATTTAATATATGTAAATTGTTCATTTTTTTAGACATTTATTTTGTACAGTTAATAAATGTGCCTGTGTGACAACTGGGACAAAGTTTTGACTCAGAAATATATTTTTGTTATTACTTTATGGAAAGAAAAAATATTGAGATATATATTGTATATCGTGGTTTAGCTTTAAAATGTCAAGATATTAGTTTTAGTTCAGCTTTGTACCCAAGAACAAAGCAACAAGGAGCTTTTAGAGTGGAGGATCTCCACAGAGAGTCATCCTCCTCCATGTCCTCTCTAACTGCATCCATATATCTCCTCTTTGTCTTTTTCCTGGCAGCTGCATTTCTAACATCCTTC